>BHFT01077704.1:0-38250 GCA_004320025.1 Laticauda laticaudata
TGCAGAGAGGATGGCATTGCGTAAGCCCCGCGGATAATAAAGGGAAGCAGCTCAGAAGCAGGTCACCATTCGAGAGAAAAGACCTGCTTGCCGGACACATTCGACTGCCTTGCCTGCCCTCCTGCATGCCTGCCTTGACAAGCCTTGCCTGGCAAAGCCTGCTGCCAGCCTCCCTGCCCAGGCCCTGCGTCTTGGCCTGCCTGCCAGCCTTGCTCCAGGCCGTGCCTTTCCAGCCTCCCTGGGCAAAGCCAGTCTGCCTGCCAGCCTTCTGCAAGCCTTTGGTGCCTGCCTTCCTGCCAGCCCTTGGTGCTTGCCTGCCTGCCGCAGGCTTCCTCCATGCCTTTGGCTGCCTTGCCTTGCCAGCCTTCCTGCCAGCCTTTGTGGCCGCTGCCTGCCTGCAAGCCCTTGGTGCCAGCCTTCCTTGCCCAGCCTTTGGTGCTGCCTGCCCTGACATCCTTGGTGCCTACCTTGCCTGACAGCCTTAGTGCCAGCCTTTCCTGCCAGCCTTCCTGCCAGCCTTGGTTCCGCCGCCTTCCCTGCCAGCCAGCAACCCTACAAACCATGGGAAGAACAGAAAAGCCTCAGCCATACTGCTGCCAGCCCTGGCAAGAGGGACAGGGCCACCACCCACCCCCTGGCCCTCACTCTGCTTCTTACTGGGGCTTCTGAGCATGGCGTTCGCTCTTCTGGGCTGGAGCTCTGCGTGCTTCTGCTTCTGAAGAGCTATTGATTGTCTGCTTTCTGCCGTGGTTGCTGCTTGGTGCTTACTCTGCTGAGGCTGCACCCCAATGCTGCTTTCAGACCAAGCACTCCCAGCACCAGGCCACCTCACAGCACCTGGACCCTTCAACCCCTGAGACTTGACGAGCAAGAGGAGTTCCAGAGGACTTGGCGCTGGCCTACCTGGTGGACTTTATTTGGAGACTTGATTGGGCGTCATTTTTCTTTTTAGCTTTTTGTTAATAAAGTCGTATCTTGATTCACACCACTTGCCTCATTTTTTTTTTTTATTAAAGTCTTGGTGGGAAACTTTTGAAATGGTTTAAGCCTTTTGCATGCTTGTGGGGTGCGTTAAGATAGCAGTGGTTGGCCAGGGGATACCTTTGGGAATGGTAATAGCGTGGACTAGATAAACCTCCAGTTGCAAGCACTTGTGGACTTGGTATGGTCCACCCCTTCCCAGCTGCCACACCTATAGCCTTTATTATCAATAACAATTAATCATTGATCCACACATGTCAACATAAACACAACTCTTTATTACATGCCCTGTTTCATTGTAGGCCCACCCAACATACATAGCCCAATCTGATCCGTGTGATGAGACAGGCTGAAGGAAGCATCCATTAACAATTATCATCCTTTCTTTTATTGCCACTCCACCGCTCCAGCTGGGGAGTTGCACCCAGTGTTTCAGGAGGTTGCGCTGCTTCTTTCCCTTCATGTGAGGCTCTGTTGGGGCCGTTTGCACATCCTCAGTGTCTATCAGGTTTCGCCCTTGCTCCATTCCCCAGGCCTCCATGTCCCCATTGCCTTGTTGGAGGTCACGAGCCTGTTCTGCAAGACTGGGTAGCAGGTGCGCCATGAGATTGTGCAGGATGCAGCAGGCTGCCACGATCCTCCTCACGGTCTGGTGAGCGATGGTGCATGGTGGTGAGAAGTACCTGGGAACCTGTTGGCCAGGATGCCAAAGCTTCTTTCACCACAGCCTTGCCCTGGACAGCCTGTAGTTGAAGATCCTCTCTTTTCATGGGTGAGGCATCTGGAGTGTTAGGGCTTCATGAGGTAGGTTCTTGAGGGAGAAGGCGTCACCCCCACGATGAAGTAGGGCACCATCTTGTGTGTCGTTGGGCAGTGGGTCTGGATCTGGGAAAGCCCATGATGAGGTTGTGTTCTTGGCCCTCCTTGAGGTCACTGGCTTGTATACCTGGGCATCTGAAGCTAACCCTTGCCTGAAGCATCGATGTACATGAACTTGTAGTCAGCATCAACCATGGCGAAGGATGATACTGAAGAAGCCCTTGTAGTTGAAATAAGTGGACCCCGGACTTTGCTGGGAGCTTTGCAGGCCACGTGCTTCCCATCTATGCTCCAACGGTGTGAGGGAAGTTCCACCTTTGATACCACTGCTCTGCAACTTTCTTCCATCCTTCATCAGTGGAGGGGCACTGGAGGAGCTCCTGCAGTATTCTTTGATGATGGCCTGCACCACTCTCTGACCACAATGCTGATATGGTGTTGTTGTGGCATCCTCCAGCCGTACTGCATGCTCCTGTAGGTGTCCCTGAGGCCAAGTGGTGCAGAGTGAGTGCCACCTTGAGCCCAGGTTCCAGGCTGGGCCGGAAGTTGGTGTTTGCCTTGGTCAACCTGGTTGTCAGCCCGCTGCACAACTTCGTCAAACATGGCTGGAGGCATTCTCATGAAATTTTGGAATGCACGAGTGTCTTTGTTTCCTGGAGCTCCACCATCAGCTTGTTGTACAGTCCGTACTCTGCTCTTCTCCCGATCCATCTTCGGACCAGATGCTTCTTGGCCACCTCTTTTTCTTCCCGTAGTAGAGTTCAGAGAGCCTGTAGATTGGCTTTGCACTGCTGCAGAATGGTGGTGGCTGCCAAAAGGACTTTGTTACGATCCATGGTGGACATGGACTGGATGCTGTGGAAGAGGAAGAGTCAGATGAAGGCTGCAGAGGTCTGCTACAGCTGGGCTGCTGGTCTGAAAGTGAGATCCAGATGAGTTGCTCCCCCTTTTTATGGGCAATATAGGTTTCCACTATGTGTCCCTTTGCATCCTCTAGGTATCTCTAGACATCCTTAATATCCGAGATAGGTCCCCTCTGCGACGTTTTTTTCCGTTTTAAATGCTTTCTTTGCGAGCTGCAGTCGCTTTCATCCTTTCTCCATCTGTTCTGCATCCGTTCTGCATCCATTCCGCATCCGTTCCGCTTCCTCCCTGCGTCCGTTTACCGCTGGAGTGGATCGAGTTGCGCGGATGCATTAGCGGATGCATAACGGATATAGCGATGTGTAATGGATGCAGAACGGATGCCTAGCGGATGCAAAACGGACGCATTGGATACATTTTTCGCGCAAAAGTTTTGAGACAGCTCAAAACCCTCTGAGTGGATGAAACCTCAATAGACGGATGCTGGACGGATAAAGAGGAAGCAAATCGTATGCAGTGAGTACAAAACGGAAGCATCACGTAACCACCAACGGATGGCAAGTGTTTTTCTCCTTTTTACATCCTCTTTCCATCCATTGGTGCAGTGTGACAGGGGCTTTAATTTATGCATGTTACATACAGAATATATGCCTAGTGACAAATTATTTAACAGATAATCAGGGCACAAAAGATTTCTGCTTCTTACCAATATACTTTAGATATTTGGAACATTACCTATATGCTTCTTTGAGAGAAGAGAGAAGGCCCCAAAAATGTAAAGTGGAGGTAATGTGAACAATATGGGTATTTTGATAGGAGACAATATATGCTATGGTCTGTCTTCCTTATTTTTTAAAAGAATCCAGAGGAAAATGGAGGTATGCTAAGTACATAGACTATTTTGAAAGTTGACAGCTTCAATTTAGAGCATCACTTGAACAGAGAGTTTTCTGCACCTGTTTTCTGTTATCTAGCACTCATCTGGATGTTTATAGTCTAGATTTTGTGGTTGTGGTTCCTCATCATCAAGAAATAAGCCATAATCTTCCCTTTTCTTCAAGCAAAGATTTAAAAAATAAAATAAAATCAATTGTTCAATGACATATTTCTAGCTTTTGGAGACAAATATGTTTCAGTTGGTTCCTCAAAGAGTTGAAATAATTGTTTGATTAAATGATTTGGACTCCAAATGATTTGGACTACCTCAGTTCCTTCTGTCCATATGCAGAATCTCTCTCCATATGAACTATGTGATTTGAATATTTGAAGTGAACTGATTTACTTACAGAAGTCTAAATCAAATCAGATTGAAATATCAGTTGCAAATCCAATCTGACTCTAATCAGTATTCAGATCGGATTATGCCTGATTCCCTCTTCACTATTATGTGATTAATCAGGGGGGCTGCTGTTTGATTAGCAAGGTTTTAATTTTACTACTCCATTATATTAAATCATAGTTTTGCTTGAGTATGACTATGAGTAGAATAATTGAGTAATTTAAATAATTTTTAAAATATCAGTTATGGAAGAACAAAATAATTATACCATGAAAGAGAAGAACAAGCTCTGCTGAACCAGAAGTCATGGACATGGATACTCATATTGTCACATGCAAACATATTTATTTAAATAGACATTGGTAGCTATATAAAGGTGGAAAAAAATTATAGTGATTAAAATTAAACATGGCCATTCATTTCCCTGACATTATAGTGACATTTTCAGGGGAAGAACTTTAAATCACGTAGATTTTTTTAAAAGTTTTGGTTTAACTAATAGCAATAGCACTTAGACTTATATACCACTTTGTAGTGCTTTACAGCATTGACTAAGCAGTTTACAATGTCAGTAGATTTCCCCCCATACTTGGTTTTACCAACCTTGGAAAGATGGAAGGTGAATCAACCTTGAGCCCCATCAGGATCGAACTCCAGACTGTGGGCATAGTTTGCCTACAATCCTGCAGTTTAACCACTGGGCCACCAGGCTTTGACATTAATATTGTCAAACCTTTCTCCACAAGTTCTAGTTTTCTTCAGGCATATAAGTACCAAAAATGTTATAAGGAAATGTTGATCTCTTGCAATTTTGGGTGGGATAAGAACAAGAAATGTATTCATAATCACTAATGATGAAATTCTGTCTCAGGGAAGTTTGTTTTGTCAATATTACCTGCTTCTCTGTCCCCAAAATTTCTTTTGCACCCCCACCCTCTGTCCCCAAAATTTTTTTTGCAACCCATAGGACTGCTAAATCTTGTCACCATTGAAAAGCCCACCTTGATGGCAGAAAGTTCCAGAAATCAACCCATATGGTTTGCTTACAGGAAATGTTGAAAAAGCTTTCTCAGTGTTTGTTATAGTTCCATTAAGAGCCCTGGTAGCACAGTGGTTAAATACAGTATTGCAAGCAAACTCTGCTCAGTTCAATCCTGATGTGGTTCAAGGTTGGCTCAGCCCTCCATCCTTTTGAGGTCAGTAAAATGAGGACCCAGATTGTTGGGGGAAAGAGGCTGACATTGTAAACTGCCCAGGGAGTGTTGTAAAGCACTATGGGGTGGTATATGAGCCGTGGTAGTGCAGTGGTTCGAGTGCAGTACTGCAAGCTACTTCTACTGCCAGCAGTTTGGCAGTTCGAATCACACCAGGCTCGAGGTTGACTCAGTAAAATGAGGACCCAGATTGTTGGGGAAAGTATTCTGCTTTGAGAAGCCAGTAAAGCACTATGAAGTGCAATTGCTATATATGTCTAAGTGCTATTGCTATTATAATGTTTTGGCCACACTTAACTCATTTCTAGCTTCTACTTCTCTCTCCATAGAAGCTCACTTCACCTTTTCAGCCTGTCTTGCATTCTGGTGTAATTTACAACTGGAAGTTCTCTCTCTTATCTTGTGGTTTGACAAAATGCTATTTCAGTCTTCTGCTTTTTTGAAGTCCCAACTGGGCTCTCTACTCCATTCTCTCTCTGCTTTTCTTAGTTCACCCCATTCCACCCTCACATCATCTGTTGCACACCCTTTTCCTTTTCATCCCTCCAACATATTAGATTGAAGGGAGACCCCAAAGGATGAGTAATGTGTGTTTGTGTGAAACCTCTTGCCATTCTTCAACCCCAAGCATCTAAGATTACTGTGGCTTAGCTGCTTTGGCAATAGTTATGAGAATAAAAATTGAGCCAGGAAAGAATGGAAAGTCCCTGGAATGGGGGAGCAAAATTACAAGGATATGAGCTATAAACCAAGTTAGCAGCTGCTCCCTATTAAATTAAGTGTGTGATGGGCACTTGTATGATTTGGAATCAGAGGACAAAGAGCCTGATGTTCTCCATAGTTCATGTTTCTGGATTAGTCCAGTGCGTAGGGCAGAAAGTCACTGGGACCTAGTTTAAAAAAAAAACTTGCTGGTATTTCTAGAATTTGGAATGGGCCACTTCAGCAAAAAATAATCTAAAGGAACACCCCTCTACATGCCTTCTCACATAAGGAATATTAGCTAGACTTAGGAATGCTAAAAAAACCTCAGCTTTGTCAATGCTTACTGAAAATGACATGGGCTGTTTCTTATGAGCTCACATCTCGGTCAGAATGTAACTTATCCAGTAGCTCATAAAGTTTAAAACATGCATGAAAATATGATTGTCTACCCTGACATGAGCCTAGCCAAAGCCATCTTGGAAGCCCCAGGGTTGCCACACCACAATGGGGGGGGGGGGGGGGAATAGGAAAGAGGTTTTGTAGCCAAAACAATAAAGTTTTCCTGTGGGAACCAAGGACATCCTCACAGGTGGCTGGCCAGAGGAGGAGCCAATAACCAAACAACCAGCCAGCACTTGGATTGGATAGCGTGACCTATGACTTGGGGAGGAGGGGGGAGGAAGGAAAACCTTTTATTTTTAATCAAGTGAAAGCCGCAGGAAAACTCAGAGTGGGCTTTCACCAGTTGTGCCAATATGATGTAGCCAATAAACTGTTCTTTGAGGACCTTGCTTGCTTCAATGATTTGCTTTCTATGACTGCGTTACTTGCAGTGCTGACAGTGATTTGGAGTTAATGTTTTGAGAAGTGAAGGCATCGCTTTCCTACCCTTTGGACAAAGAACTGCAGGTAGCATGCTCCTTGAGGATTTTTGTATATTGTTCTCCCTGCTTGTAAGAAGAATGGGATATTCTCAACCTTTCTGCCTGGTGTGCTAATTATTATGCCAAAGCACCTGAAAGCAGGACAAGAAGCAATGGATGGAAATTAATCAAGGAGAGAACCAATCAAAAAGACTTAAGGTTAAATTTTCTGATAGTGAGAACAATTAATCAGTGGAATGACTTCCCATCAGAAATTATGGGTGCTCCAACACTGGAGGTTTTAAGAAGAGATGGGACAACCATTTGTCTGAAAGGGTATAGGGTTTCTTGTTGAGCAGGGGGTTTGACTAGAAGACCTCCAAGGTCCCTTCCAACTCTATTATTCTGTTAAAAATCAAGGTATATATTGGTACTTGCTGTAGGCCAATACAAAATTTGAACATCTTATTATTCATGGCATGATAAATGGATCAGGGTGTTTCCATTTCTATATTGTATCCACCTAAAAGAAAGACAACGCTGAAGAAGGCTGTTTCAGACAGTGGGTGGGAATATAATCTTAAATTCAATTTTATTTTCCTTTCAGAGAGATGTAGGAGTTGGATTAATGCATTAATGATGAAGGGATAATGTGATCAGGAAGAAAGGGATTTTAAAATAGGGTTGCATAATTGATTCATCAAGATGTTCTTAAGGATGTTTCAATAAAAAAGAATATAAATAGCCAAAGCTTGAACTGTTGGCTTCTTGGTGTTTCCTGAGTTGGAATTGTTGTGTTTCCAAATAGTTCATTATCTGGCTATCTATGAGTGGGGTAAGATTGGCAGGACAAGCTACCATATATAATCAACCATCAAATCCCACTTTCTCTCATGTTGATGGTGTTAACTAACTGAGTAATGAAATGCACTAGAGCCAGTTATATTTGACAACTGACTCATATTTATGACAGTTGTAGTGTCCCGGGGACATGTGATCCCCTTTTGCAACCTTCTGATGAGCAACATCAATGTGGAAAGCCAGATTCATTGAGCAATCATATTACTAATTTATAATTGCAGTGATTCACTGAATGGCTATGACAAGCAAAGTCATAAAATGGTGCAAAATTCATCTAACCATGGTCCCATTTAGCAACAGAAGTGTTGGACTCCATTGTGGTCATTTTTGGAGGATTATGTGTATTTATATCATTATCTATTTATTTTATCCCTTTTCCTCTGGGATCTCAAGATATCCCATGTCCAAGATGGCTCACAGGGCTGTTTGATGGACAAAAGGAAAGCAATGATTTATTTAACAATTATGGCAAGAAAGGTCATAAAATGGGACAAAACTCACTTAACTACTATCTTGCTTAGCAGCAGAAATTTGGGGCTCAGTTGTGGTTCTAAGTCAAGCACTTGTATTGGTCTTAGAGCATGCAACTTGTCAGACTGACTATTTCAGGTCAGTTTAGTATTCTTTCAAAAGTTCAGCTTGTTGGGCCAGTAGCTAAAAGCATCAATCCAACCTATACTTGCCAATCATTCCCTTTTCTGCCCCTCCCCAGATATCTATTAGGGAGAGTGAATGGAGATTGCTTTTTCCACCAGCAAAGCAATTATGGGAGTGAGGAAAAAGGAAACAGGAGCAATCCACCAATCTCCTTCCTTAACTTAGTTTACATTAAAGTGGTGCATTTAACACTAATCATGGCTACATTGCACAGTGGTACAGTGGTTAGAATGCAGTACTGCAGGCTACTTCTGCTGACTGCCGGCTGACTGCAATTTGGCAGTTCAAATCTCACTAGGCTCAAAGTTGATTCAGCCTTCCATCCTTCTGAGATGGGTAAAATGAGGACCCAAAATTGTTGGGGGCAAGAGGCTGATTCTGTAAACTGCTTAGAGAGGGCTGGAAAGCACTATGAAGTGGTATATAAGTCTAAGTACTATTGCTATTGCAGATTAACTCTGTCCACTGCCAGGAGTTTGATCCTGACTGGTTCAAGGTTGATTCAGGTTGTAAAGCGGTATATACATCTTAAGTGATATTGCTACTGCAATAGGACTCTGATGGTCAGGATAGTCAATTTTGCACCAGCCTCATTTTCAGCTAGTTCAAGGATGGGTGGATAGCATTTTAATAGAGCTGTTCTGCCCTCAGTGTCAACTACACACTGTAAATTAGGAAGAGATTCCAGCCTTCTAGCATCTCATTTTACATTCCTTTAAAGAGTGGGTAAAGAGCCTTTATCATAAAGGCTGACATTTATTTATTGCTAAAAATGAATGTCTTTTGCATAGAGTACCTTCAGGTTTTTTTCTACACCAGAGGAGAATACAGCCACAGTGGCAAGAAAATGACTTGTTTCCTCTGGCATGTTTATTCCAATAGTTTAAAAATGCTTCTTTAATGAACATGGATAGATAGATGTTTGCCCAAATGAACATTGATGGGTGGTGATTATTAAGAATTTGGCCCACTCAGCTTGGCCACTGTAGGAGGGACTGAGACAGAGTTTACCCCTGAGAAGGTGATTAATAGAGTCATAAATTTTGAGTTTGCTGTTTTCTGGGGTGGGGGTGGGGGTGGGGATAATGGTACTTTTTTTTAAAAAAAAGAGGAAATCCTTCATCAATCTGTATAAATGCCTGCCTCTTGATGAAGATTTCAAGTGTGTATTTACAAATTAGAGCTTGAAAAATACTGCGTGTGAGGCTTATGACACTTTATGTATCTCCACTCTACTTTCAAAAGCTTTTACAGAGGGCAGCTCTTCCTCAAAATTCTAGACAGCTCCACTGTGTATTCTTGATTTCTCAGAGAATTTCACTCTGTTATACTCTCTGGTCTTGGGGCATCTCATTGCTCTGAAATGCAGAATGTAAAATGAAAAAGCTCTAGAGATTATTGTTTTTTTAACACGTCAGTGGAACATGAAAAACCAACCAATATTCATGGGGCTCATGCACCTCCTTAAAGCTGTGATTTGATTAATCATGGTCTGCTAAATGAAGCACAGATAGCTTGTTTCTGAAACAGTACAGTGATCCATAAATTATGGATTGTAAGCCATAAGGGTAGAGTTCTTAACTACTTGAAGTTCCGTGTCTATGGTGAATTTTGAAAGACTTTCAGAGATTCAGAATGGACACTTTCTATATCTGACCTTGGGTGTTGGAGATTTAATAGAGTGGGGAAAAGTTTTTTTTATTCAAAACAGATGCTCAACCTTTTTCCTGCCGCTCCCCAGCCCATGCTATTTTCCCAAACTGATTCCTCCTTTTATTGTAATTTTTGCACAATGAAGAACATTCAGAAAGAGGGAGAAAGAGAGAAAAAAAAGAGAAAGAGAGGGAGAGAAAGAGAAAGAGAAAAAGAAAGAGAGAGAAAGACAGAGACAGAGACAGACAAAGGAACTAGAACCTAGGCTGGTATGAAATCTCTATTGCATCTTCTGAAAATTCAGTTTAAATATTTAAGGGTTGTGGGATAAAGGACAAAGGATGTTATAATGCTTCTGTCAACTCATAAAACAACACTGTGCCTGTTTTAGTAGTTGCCATAAAAAAAGTGGGGGGAGGAAATCTGGAAGAGTAGTGCAGCAGTTTGAAAGTGAAAGTACATTCCAACTCTTATATTTAAAAGATTGTAACTAAGCTACCAGAGCTTTTGCCTTCGAATATATTTAATTGGAGAACGTGATTGATGACACCCAGCCCATGAATGTGCTCAATTGGAGAATCTGGTTTTTGAGACACCCGGGGGAAAGGGGGAAACAGTGTCACAGGTGACTGTAAATTATGTATGCCAGAGTTGGCTTCATATGGGCCATGCCAGTATGTTGTCTCTAATAAATCCTTTGAAGTTTTTTTAAGTTTGGCTCAAGATTCATGATTCAATTAGGGTGATTGCTAGAACCCTGACAGCTTCATTGTATGGGGTAACATTATTCCATCTCTACTTTTCATATGCACACAGATACAAAAATGTTATAATTACCTAATCAAATAAGAGAACTAGCCAGAGCTTAATAAATATGATGGTACTATAGAAGATTCCTGTTGGGTCTTCATAATCAGATTCATGTTTAACTGTCTTATAAAGTTTGTGTGAAATATTTGTGTCAACAAAGTGTTCTCCTGGATATTAAACTGATGTTGACATATGTTGCAGAGTACATAAATTGATGTATAATGGGGAAAGAGAAAGAGAGAGAATGCATACACATCTGGAGCCATCTAGGAGGCACAATAATGGCAGAGTTCAGAAAACTAATTCTTGCAAAATGAAGCCACACTCCCCCCCCCACACACACAGAAAGGCCAATTATTTTCTCCTATCATTAGACTATTATAGATTTATTTTTAAAGAGAGAAAACCTCTTAATAAGTTAGAATCGAATTGAATAGAATAGAATACTTTATTGGCCAAGTTGTCACATTTTAGGCCAGGCATTGCACAAAAAGTTACTATAAAATAATAAGATTAGCTATGATTGTTCCAGGGAATAAATGATCAGCAGGAGAGAGATGTTGATTAATTTAAAAAAAGAGGGAGAGAGGGAGGGAGGGAGAAATTAAAATTACCTTCAGGAAATGGATGGTACACTACAGCACATTTTTTCTGAGAAGGAAGAGAAAGAGAGGGACAGAGGGAGAAAAGGACAGAGACATACAAACATACAAACATACAGACATACAGACATACATACACATACATACATACAGAGAGAGAGACAGAGAGACAGAGAGAGAGATAGACAGACACACACAGAGAGAGAGAGACATACAAAGAGAGAGAGAGAGAGAGAGAGAGAAGGTTAAGGGGATGGGAGGAAAGAAATGGGGAGTAGTGAGTAATGTTTTTTTTCAGTTCAATTCCAGCAGTTTAAATAATGAAATGCAGCCAACTTCGGTCCCTCAGCTTTTTTCCCCGTTCTGATGTCAAGTTTCATCTTCTAGGCTATTAATGATTCATAGGCTCCTCTTTTTTATTTTATTTTTTATTTTTTAACAGTAAAATCTTTCTTTAGACCAAAAAAATAAAGAAAACCCACCTAAAACTAAGCCAGAATGTACAAGTAGGAAGGATAGCAGGTGCCTGCTGAGTGATTCTGGCTGCCCAGCATCTCCTTCTCCTGAGGCCAGACAGGTCTTGTGGAAATGCCCATCCACCAGACTCTTAACATTTATTTTTTGACATTTCAGACTATTTGTCAAGCAGAGTTGCCTTCCTTGAAATCAAAGACATAGAAGTGGGCTTTTCAAACCTTCAGCTCTCCTGGGATGTCTGGGAAAACAAACTCGGCCAGCTGTCCATCTTAACCATTCTTTCATCCCCATATCAGCCACGAAAGTGAAATTGTCCTTTCTGAATAGGCCTGCCACTCACTTCCATCAAGCAGCCATGATTCAAGATGAGATTGCTGCCTTCCTTCACACAAAGCTCACCCTCATTCAATAGAAAGGAGGATCCAAGCACTGAAAGGAGCTCCAAAGAAATTGGTTGCTTGCTGGACAAAGGCACCACACAGAAGATGGGTAAACAGATGTTCTAGCAATTAGGAGTCCAGAGCACAGAGCTTCTTTTAAATCTGACATCTAAGAATCCCATTCCAAACTTAACTTCAAGCCATTGAATGGTGTGAGTAGAGCTTCCATACATCTTTGAGTAAATCTTTACTCAGAAGTTGTCTTTGTGAGAGGAAAGTCTCTTACTCATTAATCAGTGACATAGCTTACCTTTATGTGGCACAACTTACCTCCATCCCTGGAGGCTTTGAAGAAGAGACTGGAAAGCCATTTGTCTGGAATGGTATAGGCCTCCTGCTTGAGCAGGGGGTTGGACAAGGAGACCTCCAAGGTCCTTTTCCAATCTTGTTATGATATGTCCTATGGTCTGCTTGGATTTATATGAACTTACACCTTTTATTGACAATCCATAAAGGTGAGCAGTAATTAGGAGAAGCTGGAAGTCCGTTTTCCAAAGGGCAGATTTTTCTAACAGAACAAATCCCATGAAAGAAGAAGAAACCTCTATTCCACTTCCAAGATGAGTTGTTTCTCTAATTTAAAAGATCCTAGCTCTTCAAATTGGGTGGTATGACAGTTCCTCCAAACATTTCACATACTGTATAATTTGCAAAATCCTTCTTGCCCTAACAATAGAAGGGCTCCAGGCAAGGGTGCAAGCATTGAAGAGGTCAGCATTGTTAAACATTATTATGATTCCAACAAATTGGCATAATATCTTAAACCATGACAACACTTTATTTATCCATTTATTAATTAATTAAATGTATATGTCCTCCCATCTCACTTTCGAGCAAGTCTGGCAGTTTATAAATTTAATAAATTTAAATAAAGTAAATAAAATGTTAGCATGTTCAGGATATTTAAGACATTCAAATATGTTGCACAATAAAAAGAAAATTATCATCCTGGATTTTAGGACAATCTGGCTTGTATCAAGGGAAAATATCTGATAAGCTCCTTTCCACCCCAACCCCGAAAACACCAGGACTTCTGAAACTCACAAACCAAAATTACCACTTTGCATAATAACAGCATATTTCTTACAGATTTACCAAACAGATTAGCAGTTTCCAGTGTTTTCATTCTTCAGAAAACATTCTTCTTCTGTCTTCAGAAGATTGGTGCCATCATTCTGAATTTGATAATCATCCACATCCTTCCTCTGTTTATGAGATATCACTTCAAAATTACCCTATATTCCAGATGAATTTTGGATGGATAAATGTCAAGCAAAAGGTCCAGTTTTCGGCCTCTTGGTTGATGAATTGATTGATAGTTGTAGTAAGCAAATGCAGTTTGGGGATAAACACATTCATTATTTATCACCAGTGTCAAGTATGTACACAGAGCTCCAAACAGCTCTGCATCTTTTGACCTGGATATCATCTTCCCAGTACACAACTAAAGTAGTGGTTAAAACAGCAAAAGAATACAGCAGCTCATCTAAGCTATTAGAATGGCTAGGGGAAAAAAAGGTTGATGGAAGATATTTTCTCAGCAATTCCTGGATTGTATGTTTTATTTGCTCCAGATATAATAAAGTATTATTAGGATCACATATAACACAAGAACCATGATGGTGCAGTGGTTAGAATGCATTATTGCAAGCTAACTCACTGTTCACTGTCAGGAGCTCAATCCTGACCAGCTCAAGGTTGACTCAGCCTTCTATCCTTCCAAGGTTGGTTAAAGGAGGACCCAGATTACTGGGGGCAATGTGCTGACTCTGTATAAAGCACTGTGAAGTCGAAGTACTATTGCTATTGCTAAACAAAAGAACACTTAAATTGAGACCACAAGATGGCATGTGTTTTCTCCTACAAAACTTGGGTTTCTCCAAAAATAACTGCACTACCATATTGTGATTCTTTAACACAATGAAGGAGAGAATTCTAAAATAAATGGGAAGCAATCATGCTAACTGCATTTAACTCATTTATTTTAATTGAAATGAAGAGAGGTCCTTTTTGTCTTGGCCTCGTCATTTTTGGGGGTTGCACATCTTCTGACTGACCTTTGAAGAGTCCTTGGACATGCCAAGGACTGCAACTGAGGTCTTTTGCAAACAGAAGAGAATGATCTATCAATAGCAATGTCCCTTCTCTACAATAGCAGAAAATAATGAGTGCCTTACAATGAATCACATGTACTTAATCCATCTCCCAAATTTTAGGGCAGAATATTTCCCAACTTTACCTGGACCCACCAAGGACTGACCAGCAATCCTCTGTATTGCAAAATAGATATTCCACCAATGAGGTACCCTCCTGCAACTACCAAATCATCAAACCCAAGCAAGGGTAGGTCCAACTCATTTTAAAAAACAAGCTGACATAAATCTAGGCCTATTGATATAATGGGCTTTGATCAGTCCATATTGATGAGGTGAAATGCAGTTCTCCATTATTCCCAAGCTTGAAAAATATACAATTTGAAACTAGAGCCTGTCTGGCTTGTGGCTATCATCGAAAATGAATAATCAAAACAAACAAACAAACAAAAAACCCTTGCATTTATGAATTCACAGAGGATGCAAAAATCAATCTTAGAATTTCTCAGCTGAGTTTCTGTTTCCTAATGCTGCATATTTAGTGTTTGCCAGTTGTCACAGGCAGATGTAATAAAACCTCTTTTGCCATCTATTATTTCAATATTTAAGCAATGCTGATTTGACAACCATAAGGTTTGCTAACAAGTTAGTTAAATATTAAAATAACCATTTGGAAAAAGCATGAATTATTGTACACACAAAAAAATACAGCTCACAAATAATGGATATACAAGACTAAAGGCTGGCTCTGGGTAACTAAAGTGATTTAACAACATTTCATTTCACATACGTTTAGATTTGACTCAGTGTTTTGGAACACAACAGGATGAAAAGAAAGAAAAATAAACCCACCGATCTTATACACCATCATAGTTTGTGAGTGTTAATGCATATGACCATACCATAGATGGCAGTTTTGGTTTGCAAAAAGCTGAAGAATGTGAATAGATTTCTCTAAAATTAGGTGCCTGTAGATTTGGAACTGCAGGTCTCCCCTGACTTTCTAGGTATCATTCATGTAAATAGTCAAGGAGAAATAAATGTACTCCTTGACTTACAACCTCAGTGGGTCCCAAAATTTCTGCCGTTAAGTGAGACAGTTTAGTGAAATCTGCCCCATTTCGACCTTTGCTGCCACAATTGTCAGGTGAATCATTGCAGTTGTTAACTTACATGGTTGTTAAGTGAATCTGGCTTCCTCGTTGGCTTTGATTGACAGAAGGTTGCAAAAAGTGACTACTGCAACCTTCATAAATATGGGACTGTTGCCAAGTGTCTGAATTTTGATCATGTGATTATGGGGATGCCGCAATGGTCGTAAGTTTGAAAAAAGGTCATAAGCACATTTTCCCCCCAGTGCTGTTGTGACTTCGAACAGAGAACCGTTATAAGTCAAGGACTGCCTGTACAGCAGTTTATCCACACAGAAGTTGGCAGGCTGCTCAAAATGCCAGCAGGGTTCCACCTAGCTGGGAAGACTCTCTCCAAAATGGCTTTAAAGTCCACAGAAATTTAAAGAGGTGCCTTGCAGTTTCCAAGTTGTTTCCCTCATTTGTAAAGGAGCTTTTTTTGTTTGTTTGTTTCTACCTTATTCTCAGGGAGAGTGAAAAGGTTGTTTCTCACTCAGTGAATCTTTTGTGAGCTTGTGTTTTTTTGGAAGATAACAGTATTTCCATTGCTCTGAAATCTCCCAGTCTGTTTGAAGGCCCATGTGATGACCCGGGGTGTGACACAAAAATAACATAGTCACAAAAGTAGAATAAATTCTCTTTAATGCCTCCAACTTGGGCCCCAACATCCAATTATCCTTGGCTTGATATCAAACTCTTTCAAAAACAGTCTATGAAGAGAGTAAATGCACTCCGAACCAAAAGTAAAAATAATTAGAAATTTGAAAAACCCAACACAAACCACACTGGAGTCATTAACACAGCAGACCAGAATGATAAACTGCAGACTTCCACAAGATAACGTAGCAACCATAGTTAGGAAGACGCCAAAACCCAGGTAAGCCTCGATCAAGATAAAGCATGCTTTGCTTCCAGCAAAGAGCTATTTAAAATGCCCCATTTATATCCTGTTCTCCCAGTTGCAACTAATGAAAGGGATCAGGGCCTTTTCCTCTCCCATAAGACATGTTTCTCCCTTCTCTGTTCCTCCCTGCATGCCCTAGGATGAAGAAGGGGTGGCCCTGGGTCTTCCTCTGAATGTCCAGCCGAACTGTGCTCTTCCCCCATTTCTTCCACAGCCACCAGAGTCATACTTCCACTCCCTGTCACCTCCTTAATCTCCCTTCAGAGTCAGACTCCAAAAAGGGCATGAGAGCCTATGAGTTGAGATTCTTGCTGTATGGAAGTGTGGAAAAACTGGGACGCTGTAGAAGGTTGGAGAGGTATTTACACAATGAAAGGATATTCCTACACACACACACACACAACTTGATCATCTCAATAAATAAGTGTAAGAAAGCTCCACTCTATCTGCTAGAATTTTATCCAGATTATTATTTTTTTCTTTGAAATAAGATCTGTAAAGTAAATAAACTTTTATCTAACCAAATGAAAAATGGTACAGAACTACTTTTTCTGCACAATACCAGACCAATTCAGTTTTTTCATGAAAGCCATGTTACTACTTTTCCTACTGACAGTAAGCAAATATTTTAGGCAATGAGAGAAGCCACCCAACCTTAAATATTCAGCATGGAAGGAAAATGCCCAAACATGGGGGCATGCATAAGCGGACCAACATGCCTACCGTCCCTACCCTATTGTTTCTTTTATTTTTTTTTATATGTACCCATTTCATGTATTCATAACTATGTATATACTTATAACTATTATCTTGTAAGTGATTGATAAATCAAAATATATATAAATAAATAAATAAATAAATAAATAAATAAATAAATAAATAAATAAATAAATAAATGTCAAAAGTCATGAGTTCTTGTTCCTTGACGGATGAAAAAGCGTTAGAGAATAACATATAGAATATGGAGTCATTGGTGTTCTCAGAGCTTGGTTATATTTTTGTGGACATTTCATTACCCAACTAGGTAACATCATCAGTGTTAATAGAGTGTGTGCCAACCTTTTAGTACTATTGATATGATCTAATCTGGTAATCTGGTAATCCCAAAGATGCTTTTTTTCAAGAAGCAACTGGACTTTCTGTTTTTTCTTCAAAGATATTTTGCTTCTCATCCAAGAAGCTTCTTCAAGTCTGACTGGATGGTGGGGAATGGAAGGATTTATACTCCTTGCAGACAGCTGGACATTTACATTCTTTTAGAGAGTCACTGAGATCATCTGGAGGTTTATCTATGTCATCAGGATCACCTGAGTGGTGCAAATTGGTGTGGAGCCTTCTTGGAACTATTGAAAGGCTTGTTGTAGATTGGAGATAGATAGCAACAGCAGTAGCACTTAGACTTTTGTATCACTTTATAGGACTTTACAACCCTCTCTAAGTGGTTTACAAACTCAGCCTATTTGTTCCGAACAATCTGGGTCCTCATTTTACCCACCTCAGAAGGATGGAAGGCTGAATCAACCTTGAGCCTGGCGAGATTTGAACAGTTAAATTGCAGGCAGCTGGCAGGCAGCAGAAGTAGCTTGCAGTACGACACTCCAACTATTGTACCACCGAGATGTTGTATCTCTCTCCCTCTGTTGAGAGAGGGCTGTTCAGTTTTGACATAGATGGCCTCTTTAACCCCTCTTTCAAACCAGTGGTCCTATCTGTCCAAAATATGGATGTTGTTATCTTCAAAATGTCTTTTAAATACAGATGGACTGCTGAATCTTGTCCTGATGTGTTTCATCTTCAAAAGAAAAATCAGAAAGTCCAGTTGCATCTATAAAAAAACACCTTTGGGACAACCATGACCTGGATGATTGAGAATCTCCATAGACATCTAGTTTGGTAATGCAACACTTGTGAGAAAACAACCAATCTCAGACAGCATCAAGGACTCCACAGTTTAACCCTAAGGTACAAATATCATATTCTAGCAGAACAACTTATATGCCATTTTGATCCTCTATCCATTACTATTCATTATGTTGGAAACTTATCTCGCTATGTTATTTTTTCTCTCTTGGCAAGTGAGGAATACAATTATGCATATTTCTCCCAACACAAACATTTTGGAACATATCATTCCTCATGTATGCATTTTTGCAAGTAGTTTTTCCCTAATGTAACACATTTTCAAACATCATTTTCACTAATATGTGCTTGTTGTGTGTACTTTCTCCTAATATATTCAGATTGCTCTGTAATTTTTGGCTGGGGAACTGCATCTCAAAATTTAGAGAAATGCCACTATGAATAATGAAAGTTTTGGTTTGTGTATGGAGGGAAAAAAGAATAAATCAGGAAAGGGGTTATAAATCAGACTGGGTTAGAAATCAAAAGATCTTTTGTGTCTAATATTAATACCCCATTCCTAATTAACAGCTCATTTTAACTCTTGAAGAAGTCTATTGGTCTCTCTAAATATATAAAGATGTTTCCATTAAAGTTATTGAAAGAGTTTTCTATGAAGGAGAATTAAACTGGTACTTGAAGCTATTCCTCCCTACTTGCTAAAAGTTTGTCTCCTTAAATTTGTACAACACATTGGCTTTAGTATAACTCAAACAGGTACCTCATAAGACACAATCTTCTATTGCAGAGGCCTCCAAATCTGGCAACTTTTAAGACTTGTGAACTTCAACTTGCAGAATTCCTCAGGTAGCCATACTGTCTGGGGATTTCTGAAACTTAAAGCTCACAAAATAGCCAAATTTGGAAACTGCTGTTCTATTGCATTTGATTTCCTTGAAGTTCTCCAGGTTCTTGAAAAGTTTAGTTTGGTTTTAAAATCTGAAAGTTTCTTTTAAAGTTACATGTTTCTGAAAGCTGAACCTAAGTCTGTTCATTGCAATACTGTTCACTCTTCCAGTAAACTATTTCTATGTTAAATTAATCGGTTTTAGTGTTCACCCCGGTTTTACAAGGATCCAAATGGTTATTTCAAAACCATTGGGTTGTAAGCATGTGCCCTGTAGTAGCAGACTTATTTTTCTCCATCAGATTCCAATTTCCCCAAAGTGGATCCTTCTCCATCTTATTTATTTAGAAATGCACTTGATTAGGATTCGGGGTGGACTTTCTTCACCATTACAACTATAATTGATTGTTGAAATAATCACAGCAGTATTATAAATTGTGGACTGTTATCTTGTGGTCATTTGTGGAGTCTATTTACAGGAAGTCCTTGACTTATAGTCATTTATTTGAAGTTATATTGAAAAAAAATGAATTATGATCATCTTTCACATTTACAACCATTGCAGGATTCCTCATGGTTATGTGAGCAAAATTCAGACACTTGGAAACTGGCATATATTTATGACGGTTGAAGCGTCCTTGGATCATATGATCCCCTTTTGCGACCTTTCAACAAGCAAAGTCAATGGGGAAGCCAGATTCACTAAACAACTGTGTTATTAACTTAACAACTGCACTAATTTTTTTTAAGAACTGTGCCAGAAAAGGTCATAAAATGAGGCAAAACTCACTACCAACTGTTTTGTTTAGCAGCAGAAATTTTGCACTTGATTGTAGTGGCACCATCCTCATTTCTGCTCTATCCAAGAGCTTTCTCTTTCAGTCTTTTAGATACTATTTCCAAACTTCTTGTCTTCATAGACCTTTACTATGGGAACACCAGATGAACGGCTTTGTATATTTTTAATTTTCCCCCACTCCTTTTACTGTATAGATTTTTTGACTTATATTGTCTTTTTTTTTTTACATAGCTATCATGATGAATTTTATCTTTTTAAAGCTACTTAGATCTTTGTGGTTCAAAAATATAAAAATATAATTGCAAACACAACATCTTGCAAAACAAATTATTCCAGTACAGCTTGCTAATATTTAAAGTCCTCCCCCAGAGGTAGGTAGCAGAAATGTATTTAACAACCACCACAATAGTAATGATACACACACACACACATCATTAGATGAGGTGAAAAATAATTAACGTGTTCAGATATCAATCCTCCTGGTTTAATTTGCTTCAAATGGATTGCTTTTTCTCTGGCTAAAGCTATTAGTAGGCAGCTTAATAAGTTCAAAGTTCAATTTATCTGCAAACAAGCATAAGGGTTAATGACTAAATTATATGTTATTTTATTAGAGGACAAGATCTTGTCAGCTTTGGAAAATGATGTACAAATTACCATTTAGAAAAAGGATTGGAATAAGTTTCCGGGTTCTAAGGCTATATTTTTATTTTTTACCCAAAGTCTAGGAAATTCTATTGAAATAATATATGTCTTTTGTGAAATTGCATGTAAAAATAAATTGAAACTCTGCTGGAATAAGTAATGAGAAATATGCATATTTTCATCTATGATGGATATGCCCAAGAATTAAAAATAACTAGGACTTACTATTTATAAATAATGCATAAAATAATCTATCAGTAAATCAAAATAAACCTCCAATTAGTTTTGGGAGGAATATTCATTAAGCTGGAAGGAAAATCTAAAGAGATGGTGATTCGTATATCAAGACTGGTAAGATTGGTGACAACAGAACATCGAAAACAGGGATTTTAGATAAGTGGTAAATTTTGGGATATAGAGAAAATTTAAATTATTTGTATAGCATTGAACAGAGAAACCATACTCCTTTTTGTTTATTTTTCATTAATTAAAAAAATATGGGACAGAACTGCTGACTTGTTACAATTAGATATGGTAGAATTTGTAAAAAAGTTCTAGAGTTGCTAGGTAATATTCACAAGGAAAACTTTAAAAGCCATAAAATACAAACATTTCATATTCTGGGACATTTTAATGTTGCCTTGTTTTTATTTATTGTTTTTATGTTGATTCCAGGTGATCCTGTCTGAAGAGCATACAGAGAGACCACCAATGAGATTTGTTTCTTGGAAATCATTCAAGGGGAATCTCCACGAAAAAGCTCACCATCTATGGTTCACCTGGATGGGCAACGTTTGTAGAAATGGAAAGAGGAAACAGAACTGCAAAGCAGCAAACTGGGTACTCTCAAACTCCTCATCAATCGTTGTACGATCCATTAGAGATTATCAGATCTGCATTAGTTTTTCATGATCCAAAGCCATCAAGAGGACTCGGAATACTATTCTCATCATTTCTACTCAGAGAAGCCAAACGGTATGATACATCGAGTAACAGCATAATAGAATTACAGAGTTGGAAGGGACCTTAGAGATCTTCTAGTCCAACCCCCTGCTCAAGCAGGAGAACTTATAGTATTCCAGACAAGTGGTTGTCTACTCTCTTCTTAAAAGTTTCCAGAGATGGAGCACCTACAACTTCTGAAAACAAGTCATTCCACTGGTTAACTGACTCACTGTTAAGAAATTTCTCCTTAGTTCTAGGTTGCTTTTCTCTTTGATTAGCACATAGCACATGAAAACAACTATAAGCATAGGAAGTCAACTTCAGTTAAATCCTAGCTCATCCTGCATTTTTTCCCCTTTCAGTGACTAATCAGAGGCAGGTAGGACTTTCACAAACTGGACATAAACAGGGGAGAATTTTCCAACATGTGTTCCTCAGCTATTTCCAAGAGATACAGATTGCATTGCTAGAGATTTGTATCAACAGACTTACCTTTTCAAAATTCATGTTGATTCCTCTTCTACAAAACTTATCCTTCTTTGTCCTGATAATTTTGCTTATATACTTCTTTTCACCATTGTATATAAATCCAGTAATAAGCCATCTGGATCACTTTTCTAAAAGTGGTATTATGTTGCTTACTTTCTACTCTTCTGGTACAGTGTGTACTCTTGGGTATATATTAGAGAGTTATGGTTAGAAAATTTGCAATTTCATGACAGTTCTTTTACAATTCTCAGAAAACCTTTGGAAATGGCAGTTCATTGGAGGCTGGCCTGTCAGTTAACAACCTGTTGCTGTTATTTCCTGCATTTTCTCAAACCTTGTTCTTGAAAACAGCAGTCTGGGCACTGATAGATACCCACTCTATACCTTCTGCCATAAAAAAAAATTAACACAAACACCCACTTTTCTAAAAACCTCCATGCATTTTAATTGGTTTTTAAATTCTGGAATCATGCTTCTGATTTAATATTTTTAAATATAGTAGTCACTTTTCATGAGATGAGTGGCCATATAAATTCTCCAATTCCAATCATTTGGCAGGTCTAAACTATGCCATGATTAGAACAAGCATATATCCAGTTCATGAATTTTTAAAATATTTTTTAAAAAAAATCATATTATTATTATTTAAATAACTCAAAGCAGTGAACATACCTGATACTCCTTTCCTTCTCATATTTTCCCCACAATACTGTGAGGTAAGTTGGACCAAGACTGAGTGATTGGTTCAAATCACCTGAATGCCTAAACGGAACTAGAATTCATTGTCTCCTAGTTTCTAGCCCGGAGTCTTAATCACTATACCAAACTGGCCTTCAATTGGTGTCACACTTGATTCATTTTCCTATTCCTGACTCCCTTTAACTCAGGACAATTAGGCCGGGAACATATTAATATAACCATAAATATTTTAGGGACATACTGTAGTTTGCTTCTGAGGATTTCTAGTTTCTCAGAAACTATACTTCCTTTGACATACAGAATAATATCTCTTCCAATAAGTTTTTGTGTGTATTATTCTTCAAGAAACTGCATCCAGAAATAACAATATTCTACTGGTTCTATGATATCCAACTTGTTCCCAACAAGTTTCCATTATTTTCACAACGCCATAAAACCAAACATTACAGCTCCCTAATTTTGGCTTGGAGGCTTCTAGAATTTGCAAGGAAATACTTATGATCTTTATCTTCCCACAGGTCTTTGATATGTACATTTTTTTTAGTGATCCTTTAGTTCCTTTTACATTCTATTGTTCATGATCTTGGCTTATTTATATTTCTATTTCTATTCAAACATTCAGAAATATTTCAATCCACGTTCCCTGTTTAAATTTGCATTTAACCATGCATGGAAATTAATGCACTATTTTCTCTTAAAACATACATTGATTAAACTTATTTTGATTTTTTTTTATCTGGGCAGTCAGGAAGTATAAGCCAAATGAAAAATGATATTCCAATCTGCACATTATTCTAAGGGGTGCAGATCCAGTCACTTCACAGAGGAATTAATAAACACAACATTTCTTAATCATCTGGACACTGGGCAAAAGAGATGCATGTTTTCAGTGTGTTGGAGAACAAAATGAAAATTACAAAGAAAGAACATTTACAGTAAAAGCCTTGTTAATCTCTATTACTCCACTACACAAAGTCAGAAATTCTTTCCATTGTTTCTTTGTATAAGCTGATCCCAGAAGATGTATTTCCTCTTCAAAATCTGGTAGTAATTGTTCCTATGGTTCATTAAATTTTTGAATCAAATCATCACTTCCTTGGAACATCAGTAAATGTCAGACTAAGAAAAGCATCAGCATAGATTACTGGCCATTGCTGGAAATGGTCTATTAAACAAACACACAACAACCTACAAAAGGGAAACTTCTCTTTCTTCATTATTTCCAAATATACGTTTGACCCCCTCCTCTTCAAATATATATTTAAGGTATTACTACTGGAGCTAGCATCCTTATCCCTTACCTGAGTTTAATCTGAAAATTGAAGATGGTAAATTCTCAAAATGCAAAAATATTCTGTTGATATAGTTAAAACTTTGAAAGGCTATGGTAACCTAGGGCTTCCAAAGTTCCTTGGAATTTTCACCTTTCCTGTTTCCTGGTTTCTAAAAGATAAAGGTAGCATGCAATCTGTTGCTCTGACATTTTAACATGTTCAAAGCCTCCATGGGCAGCTTCATTGTCAAAAGATGAAAAATAGCACAATTTTGCCTTAAAATAAATGAGACCAATACAAGGTTGAAAGGGAAGGTGCATTACATTGGCTTTAAATCAGAAGTAACAAAATATGGATTCCTTCCAAGTGGAAATCATCTATTAGCCTGGATTTTAAAAAAATGATTTTTTGCAAATGCAGTGTATTCAAATTCATTTGCAGCTTGTTCCAACAGTAAGGATAAAATTATTCAGCTACTTATTATCATCAACATAATTATCAGTCATCAGAACCCAAAGAACTATATCAAATGTTAATAATATATATAGTTGAAAAGTTACCTATGGAGATGAAACAACAAACTCTCTTTCCAAGTGTGATGTCTTTACTTACTCATACCTTACAAGTATCATGTCAACAATTCAATTGGACCAGATGCCTAGTGAAACTCACATCCTTATTGTTTATTATGATAATTAGCATTTACTTGGTGATTTCTGGCATACTCAAAGTATTACATAGACATTATAATTTCAACTACCTTATAAAGTTAACCCATAACAGGGTCACTTATATATAGTATTGAGAAATGAACTTGGAAGTTCCCTAATGGTTATACATGCCTATCTGAATTAGATTACAAAAGCTCTCTTCTCTTTGATATATAATAATGAGAGGCAAATTGGGATGCTGAAGTTTAAAACAGAAGGGGAACAAGTCAGGCTGAACATGGGCGGAGTAATTAGATATGGGACATTACAATCAATTTCCTCCACAAAATGTTGTAATCAGTGAATAGGATGCATTAATAAAAGCCACATTTGTGATCAGAATGCTAGGAACAAAATCAAGACACATTTGCATAGCTGCATTGATCCCAACTGAACAGGCACTTAGTAGGCTAAAAGCAGCAGTAGGTATCCTTCAATACAAGTTGGTCTAATACCTTGGAATTCTATACCTCTATTGATATTCTGTATTGGCTGATGAATATTGTACTGTGCTGCCTTCATCATCAATTCTGATTCCTTCCATCACTCTTTACTACATACTAGATTTTCTGCATGACAATGTCTTACTCCTCTGGCTGCTTCAGAAGATCACTGAATGATGGCACCCATCATTCTTCTAAAACTGAAACCTCACATTCTTGTGATTTTTGCGATTCTCTGCATCCACAAATTTCAAGCTAAGAGCTATGTTGTCCATTAAATTGCAGACATTCTGCTTTATCTTACTTCTATAGTCATACATTCTATTTCACTTAATCTCTTCAGTCCTGATTTTCCTAAATTGATCCAGTCTACCAAAGTAAACACTCCATGGTGCCTCAAATATGTCACCATTAAAGCAGTATTTTGATGAAGGGCATATGTGTTGAGCAGCAAGAGAATTCTCCAGAGGAGAATTTATTTCATAATTGACACATTAACACCCCACTTATCAGAATGTCTGGATCATGTTTGAGGCATTGGTGTAAGAGTCTTTTCAGAGGCTCTGTGGGGTCAAAAAGGGAGCAGAATAAGGAAATTACTTAAATCATTCTAATCTTCACAGAGCTGGCCCATATACCTTCCTTATCATGACTTTTAAAAATAGTTTAATCACAGCCTCTCTAATCTAAGACGAGGTCTTTCTGTTTGAAAATATTGGCTGCCTTGTTTGTTTTTTTAATTAAAGATATAACTCAATAGTGACCTTTCCTAGTTAGGGAGAATGCACACCAAACAATATGTCTATGGAGATTCTCCATCATCCAGCTCATGGTTGTCTCAAAGACACTTTTTCAAGAGGCAACTGGACTTTCTGAGCTGAAGAAGCTTCTTGGATGAGAAATGATGTCTTCAAAGAAAAACCAGGAAGTCCAGTTACCTCTTGAAAATTCACCTTTACAACGGCAAACTATAGATAAAGGAAAATATTTGTAGGTCAGGGTTGAAATGGGATTCCTTGGTACTCTCTGAGCTTGATTGTTTTCTTGCAGACATTTCATGATTCAACTAAGTAATATCATTAGCACAGGAGGAGGAGGAGGAGAAGGAGGAGGACTGTGGTTTCCTCTGGTTTGTTGTTTTCTTCAGATGTTTCATTACTCAAACTAGGTAACTTCAGCTTACCAGTACCACATAGAGGCATCATATACTTCAGAAAGCATGAAAATGTAAGGACTAGCACTGATGATATTACCTAGTTTGGGTAATGAAATGTCTGCCAGAAAACAACCAAACTCAGAGAACACTAAGAACTCTGCCCATCAAACTAAAATATGTTTGATGTTACTTTAACAATTCATGAGAATCCATATGATCCCATATTCCAATTATTATTGAATAAAATATACTTAGTGCATTCTTCCATTACCCTATGAGATTCAAGAATGCCCTACCAGGGAACTCCCTTCTCCTGCCCAAGAAGGATAGCCTCCAACTAACACTGCTTAGAATCTTCATACACTTGATAATGAATTAGCTTTTTCTATTTTCACAAATTGCTCATTACTTTAGTGGTACGATCAGATCCCACTGCTTGTTTATTACAGCCGTACTTCACTCATACAACTCAAAGGAAAGGGTTTTCCATAAAATCCACTCACACACTTAACTTCCAGCTGTAGAAGGAAATATAGATGCATGTTTGATCCAGGCAAATGGCAGAGGGATGCTTTAGCTCAAGGAATGTCCTTCTTCCTAAAATGCAAACCTTTGGATTACCAACAGTGCCACCAAAATAAATACATGACACATTGCTGGGAAATTTATTGATCCTTTTGTCTTCCCAAGAAAAGAGTCAGTGCAGCAGTTTAATTAGAAAATAAAGTGTTTATTAAGAAACTAGACATAAAGACCTCTAGAGTCTCTGTGAAAGGGGAAATTCCCATTTTCATAGCACAAGATGATGAACATGGAGAGAAGGGAGAAATGATTTGGAATGAGGGGTTCTTATTCAATAACGAGGTAATGATTACAATAATTAAAATTGAAAATCATCTCTCTCTCTCTCTCTCTCCCTCCCTCCCTCCCTTCCTCCCTCCCTCCCTCCCTCTCTCTCTCTCTCTCTTCTTAAGGCTCATAACTTAAAGTCTCCAATTTTGATGGCCCAAGACTTGTGTTCTTCATTCATTCTAGCCCTTTTTAAAATATATTAACTCCTTCAGTTAAAGGGATTAACCCCTGCTCCTCAGTTTTCCAGGGTCCTTCTCCCCAATACTTTGCCCTAAGAAAATGATTTAAATACACACAATAGCAGGCTATACATAAAAGAAAACAAGACGCAATTGTGTGAATAGGCTACTTTGGAGGTGGGTTGAACTTAACATGACACACAATAAAATAAACCTTTTTGAAATGTAGGAGCAAAGTGTGCTTTCAGTTTTTATTCAGAAGAAAAAGTAGGGGATATCTATTAAAAGTTTGGAAATTAACTTATGTTAATTTCCAACCTATCCTGCTTTGACAAAAGCAAACCTACATTGATGTTACAATTTTGGTTTTCAGTTCTTATTTAAATGATTTGCTGTTTCAAGCTTAAGGATCGGGTGAATTCGTGTGGCTTTTTCCACATTGTTATAGCTATTCGTGGTTTTATCACTTGCCTTGATCATTTGAGAAAATCATCAAGACAAGAAATAAAGTGATACGTTTTACAAATAAACCTCTTCTGCAATTTGCAGAAAAAGACATTTCAGCCATTTTTAGGAATTTTTGTGAAAGAAAACCCCGTAAAGACAAAATGCCTCTGCAATACCCCTAACTCTGAAAGATTTTCAGTGCTTCAGTCTTCATTCATCTTACCCCAAGAGAATAATTGATCAAGATAAGCAATTTTGGAAGCTCTATAGTGCTGCAGAAACATTTGGGGAATTTGATAGCTCAAATAATTCTCTGCAACAAGCTAAAAATCTAAACAATTTTTTTTTGGTCTAGCCTGTCCAACCACTTGTCCTTAATAACAGTTTCACACAGTTTTCGGAGTGGGAATATTTGTAATTTGGAGAGGATACCGTGGGATATTTTAAAAAATGGCTGTCCCTGGGAACTTTCTTATTCCTAAATTATGAGCATGGCAGTCACTCAACATCAATGCATCAAGAGACAAAGTTGTACGGTTTTTTCCAATCACAGTCCTTAATCTTTACCCCAAGCTGTTCCCTATTCCTTCCTCGGAGATAGGTATTTTTTTCCAAATAAAATTTAGCTTCAACAATAAAACATTTTTACTTCTAAGGCGGTTATTAGGCTCAGAGGATCTGGAAGCAGATAAACATTTTGCTGGAGTCCTAATGCTTAATTGTACAGCATACAGGTAGTCTTCAACTTATGACCACAATTGAGCCCAAAATGTCTGCTGTTAAGCAAGAGAGATGTTAAGGAAACTTTGCCCCATTTTACAACCTTTCTTGCCACAGTTCTTAAGTGAATCACTGCAGTCATTAAGTTAGTAACATGGGCATTAAGTGAATCTGGCTTCCCCATTGACTTTGCTTGCCAGAAGATCACAAAAGGAGATCACATAACCCTGGGACACTGCAACCATCATAAAATATGAACCAGTTGCCAATCATCCAAATTTCAATCATGGGGATGCTGCAAAGATTATAAGTGTGAAAATGGTTATAAGTCACTTTTGCAGTGTCATTGCAACTTTGAAGAGCCACTAGATGAACTGTTGTAAATCAAGGACTACCTGTACTAGATTCACCTTTATTTTCAATGAAATAATAGTGAAAATAGTGATATAAATAGTGTGGGGTAAGGGAGTCTGGAGCACCAAGAGAGTTGCCTTAGAATGCATTAGTGTCCATAGGAAACATATTTGCTATTCCATGTTTTGCATTTGTAGGTATATTCCTATATAGTGGGTGGAAGCTTACTATGGAGAGATCCAGAAGGATACATTTTCTGACAGTGAGAACAATTAATCAGTAGAATACTTTGCCTCCTGGAGTTGTGAATGCTCCGTCTCTGGAGGTTTTCAAAAATAGACTGGATCACCGTTTGATTAGGATGATATAAAGCCTCCTGCCTTGAGCAAGGGGTTAGACTAGAATACCTCAAAGATCCTTCTAGCCTTATGATTTTATGTTCCACATTTTATTACTACATTTGACTAAGACTCTAAAGAATATTGATCATTCCCTTTTTTTTTCCATTAGAAAATGGGGGAAAAAATCCCCAACAGATATTTCTCTCAAGGGCCAACATTCTTCCTGCTCCCATTGGAGAAGACACACGGGTGGGGGGGAAGAGAGAGAGAGAGAGNAGAGAGAGAGAGAGAGAGAGAGAGAGAGAGAGAGAGAGAGAGAGAGAGAGAGAGAGAGAGAGAGAGATTTGAGTCTAGAATCAATATTTGTATCAACGCCAGAGACAAGACTCTTATTCCAATCTCCTTTTGCTTAGTTTATATGCCTTGAGCCAACCATACATTCAGGGTGCATGACAGAATTATAATACATCTCTAACTTGGTGAGAAATTAATGGAAAGTGATGGAAGAGGAGGAAAAATGAGCCAGGAAGGCAGGAAAAAAAATGGTTGATTTGCAGATTGAAGATAAATAAAATAGTAATAAAAAAAACCTTGTGGATTTCTTCTACATTTTTTTGTCCCTACACTTGTCGAGATCTGCAACACCGCTCCTCATCCATCCAAGGTGTGAAGTCCAGGAGCAACTTACCCCACCATCTCACAAACACATGCACACACCCGCACGCACACCTGCACACACCCACATACACACAACTCCCATCCCCAGAGATAAAGCCATTATACAAGCAGGAGGGAAGGGGCTGGTGTACAAAAACGGAACACTGAGATAGCCGAAGAGCAGGTCGAATGCATGAAAGATACATACACTCACACGCACGCACACAAACAGAAGATCCTTCTACAAAAAAACATTTTTTTTTGTATTCAAAACAAAGCCACCTATATCATCTTTTTTTTTTTTTTGAGGGTAAGCGTGGTAGCCCAAGTTTTTTCCCCCTAGATTGCTTTTCATATAGGTTCTGGTACAATAGCTTTATGACTAGATGGGATATAAGGACAGGGGTGAAGAATTGGGAGCATTAGAGGCTGCCTTCATTTTATTTTTTTCTTACCAAGGGTCTTCACTCGGTTAAAATATCTTCTGAAGCCTTGTCTCTTCTTGCTTTGGAGTATTCTCCCATAACCTTAGACTACTTGAAAGTGAGAGAGAATGGGTGGTCTTAATTGAAGGTTGCGATGTCGCAAGGATTCCAAGGCAGAAAAGAGCACCACTAAAATTGCTGGATTTGGATCAGTTGCTTGGGTTTTGTTTATTTATATGTAAAGAAAAATAAAATATAAAGCAAAGTGCAACTGTTGTGTGACGCATCCTTTGAGAACATCTTTATCTTCCCCCCCCCCTTAAACAAAAACAACAACAAAATATAATTTTCTCCTGTTATGCCTTGTAGCAACATGGCGACCATTGGAGGAAAAAAAGAACACAAGGACCAACAGAAGAGGACAACATTCCTTTGATCTGGCGGCAGGAGGAAAAAAAAAACAAAGTACACCCCTTTGTTGTTGTTGTTGTTGTTGTTGTTGCTTTCAGCAGGATGCAGACTGAGGTCCAATCCCACCCAGTGGTGGCTTTGATCTGTGCACAGACCATGCTTTCGTGAAGTGTCCCAAATCTCTCAAAGGGCACAACCAACAAACTTGACATTGAAACAAGGAATCTTTTGAGGAGGTGGTTTTCTTTTTTTCTTTTTGATTTAACTTTTTTTTTGTCTTTCGCCTTTTTTGTTTTTGCACGGTTGATTGTGTGTGTGTTTTGTTTTTTGCTCTTTTTAAAAGCCATGACGTCCTTTGCTGAAATAAACACTGACATCTTCAACATAAATGCCATGATGGTTAAGAGGATTAGAATGTCCAGGAAGGGTTATTGGATTCAACATAATTTCTCTGAAACCTAAAAGAGGGGGGGGAATGGGGGTTTTGGGGAGGAAGGAAACAAAACAAAAGAGAACAAAAAAAAAAAGCAGAAGAGATAATAAAGAGTGGGAGGAAGGAAAAATATAATCTTATCACAAAAACAAATATTCAGACTAGGAAGGAATAGAGAAGTAGCGACATACATATAATTATCTGGAAAACAAACTAAAGCAGAATAAACCATCAGACTGTCTGCAGAAGGGTTATATTCATGCGATGTATAAGCTGGTATATTTTTCTTTTAGACATAAATCAAAAATATCAAATTAAATATAATTTTAGATATAAAATCCAGCCTGTTCAAGATCTGATGCTCTCTGAAAGTGTTATGGAATTTCTGTTGTTGCTGTTCTGAAAGGAGACTTCACTTGCACAGAATTAATTTTTTTCACTTATTTATTTGTAAAATTAATTGGCTGCCCATCTTACAATAAGGTAACTCTGGAGGGCCGACAATATTAAAGAATTAAAGCAATTTCCTTCCTTCATTGTTCACTTCTCTTCTGGGTTAGTGAAAGCTCCTATAATATAGTGACAAATAAGTTGTAAGATGAAGAGAATTGGGTTTGAATTTCATCTCTACTATGGTTTCATTTAGTTTGGTTTGACTTCTCTAGTGAAGACTCAAGTGAGGCAGGGGTAACAAATAAATTAATGGAACTTTCTCTTAGGAAAAATCTACCAAGGCTTTGATATGCCCCACTGCTTTTTAATAGCATGAGCTCAGAACAAGATGGAATTTGTTTATTGGCCTCAGTAACAGCAAGAATGGTGGATATGGCTAGGATTCCAAAGTGACTTTCCCTCACTTTGGAAAATAGTTCATTCAGATGGGAATGAATCAACTACAGGAAGCAAGTTCCTTGATGGGTTTCATTCCTTGCCTTCTCTTCACCCACCAGATTGTTTCCAGAAAAAAAGAAACAGAGACAGCATACAAACAGCAAACAGAATTGGAGGTACAATTATCAGCATTGGTAATTATGAGCCTCAGTGGCGCAGTGGTTAAAGTGCAGTACTGCAGGCTACTTCTGCTGACTGTCAGCTCGCTGCAATTTGGCAGTTCAAATCCCACCAAGCTCAAATTTAACCCAGCCTTCTATCCTTCCAAGGTGGATAAAATGACCCAAATTGTTGGGGGTAATAGGCTGACTCTGTAAACCACTTAGAGAGGCTGTAAAGCACTGTAAAGCGGTATAAGTGCTATTGCTATTGGTCTGGCTATCTTTGAGATCATAAGATTTTAGACTCTCATGAATGAAGGCAAATATACATGTCCCAGGATAATGTTGCAGGATCCAATCTGGGTTGGTTACAGGGAAAAGATATTTAGTCTTTCGAGCTTTTGGACTCATGCTAGAACCCATTCTCAGGGAATTTCTCTCTCACCAAAATTTAGGAAATGTGGAGAATGCAGAGAATTTAGACTCTCTGCAACAAGTGGCAAATTAGGAGGAACCAGAACTTCAGAGACAGTGCTCAATAAATATCTTGGTTCCACATGACACAGATGCTCTGCTTTATTGATCTGTAATCTACTGGAAGAGTTCCCAGACCTCTTGGGCCTGGATGAATTTAAATCACACAACAGAATAGAAAAGAAGGAAACAACCTTATTTGGTTTATTTTTTAGACAGGATTTTAAAAAACCCTGCAAAATACTGCTTAACTGTAAAAAAAACTATTCAACTGCAATATTTCCTGTGATGTTCCAAGGGAAGTAGAAATCTCTTCCACTATGGTAAAATTATATAAGATATTTCAAATTATTTCTAATTCCCAAGAATAAATTGTGTGCACGAGTATCAATTTTGCAAGAGATAGCTGACTTCTTATAGCCTTGTCTGTTCTGTACAGAAGGCAGAGTAGAAAACAGCAATTTAAGCCCACCAGGGTTTTAATAGACATTATTGTTCAGTTCTTGGTTTGCAGGACTGGACATAAGACATTGCTTGCTACTTTTCTGTTTTCACGAAGAGTTTTATTTTCAATCTCCTGCTTGGTGCTAGCCTAGATTTCTAAGCTGTCTACAGCAGAAAATTATTGCTCGCATTAGACTTCTAGAAAACAGATGGAAGGCCACAACTGTGAATTTGGAGACTAACATTTCTCAAGGTAGGGATTTTTTTGTCAGGTACTTGCAGCTTATAACTCATATTTGTAACCACCACAACATATCAGCTTTCAACATTCTACCAAACTGATATCAATCTGATTTGTCTTCTTCAATCTTGGGTGTTCTTGTTCTGTCTAATTTGATAGAGTGCCTACTTCCTAAAGATTATTTAAGATCTTTTGGGATATATCCAATTTGTAACTCGTTCTGAGTAGCATTTATGCACTATAACGGTTTATCTGCTGTTCCTTTTTGGTCTGTACTGAATTTTGGAAATCTGGATGTTTCAACACTTAGGAAGAAATATAAAATGGCCATAAAATATGTACAGGTCCAAAGCACTTGAATTGGTTACCTAAATGAAAGTATGTTTCCTATATTATGTTGTAATACAATATTGTTGTAATATTCTCCATCATATAAAACTCTTTTCAGCTTGTTTAATTTTAGGAAGAGATCCTTGCTAGTATTTTCCCTCAGAATTTAACAGAAACATGAGAAACAAGGCAAATGGCAGAGATCTCTGAAAAAAAAAAATATATATATAGCTTTTGTTCAAACAAGAATAGTATGGGCTCAAATGCAGCTGAAAAAGTCATGCAAAAACACCACTTTTAAGAATTTCTTGAGATCATCTTTTCATCATTTTAAATAACAGAAGCCAATATTTTCTCACCAATCTCAGCAAGAACTGGGGAAAAATGTAGGGTAAAGGTTTTATATGGCAATAGACTGTACCAATCTTTGAAAAGAATGAATTATAATTCTCCTTAAATTATTATTTATCAAATTTATTGGCCGCACTTCTTACCATAGGGTAACTCTAGCTGAGAGTGAAGTTGGTAGACACCTCCATGTCACAATCAGTCTCATTAAAGTCTCAGGGAAACATTTGTCAACAATCCTTCAACTCAAGGGGCCACCTGGCCTTTGTCACTGGAAGCTGCAGAATCTATTTGTAGAGCATTTTCACAAGTCTTCAGTCTCTCTCTTTTGCATCATTAATAGATGCAGAAGGCATAAAAACAGTTTGCAAATTCAAAAGGAAGCTGCAGATATATAAGCACACTGACCTGATTCATTCTTTATGGAAGTGACACTAGAGTTATAATTTATTCCTTCATAGTGTTGCTCTCCTGTTACAATGACATTATTTACTCACCTCCAACAAACTAAAATATTACAAAAGTCCCTGTTTTAATTATTAACATGTAATTTAGGGCATTCTAAAATGCTGCAGGTCAATATGGAAATGAGTTTGCTTCCTCCAAACTTCTTTGCTCTGGATAAATTGGTTTACAACTCCCAAAATTTGTACTGAGCAGAAATGAATGTTGACAATATTGGAAAAAGTTACCTGAAAAACAGTGGATTGAGTAATCACTAGAATACCTCTAGCCAGAAATTGACACTAGTAATTAATCACACTGACCAGAGTCAACCTGAATGACCTCAAGATGCATGCATTTTAACACTCAGAATTCTCAGCAATTGTGTAAGTCTGCATTTCTCCCAAGGTTAGCTAAATAAAATCTTCAGGTGTAAAATATATCTTTAAATGTCATATCTAACAAAATAATCAAAACTTCCCTTGAAATTCTACATACTACATTTTCCAGTTATTTCATTTTGGAAACAGAAGACTGAATTATATGGAAGATATTAATGATTCAGTCTCTCCATTTTGCTTAGATCTAGAAATAATTTTCAAATGTACGCCTGGATTAAGGTATTCAAAGACTATTTGAATGTCACTTGTGAAAATGCTCTTGAATATTTTCCTATATGTTTGCTGCTTATCCTAAACCCCAAGTTTATTTCATATGGATCAGAAACCAGGATGGTGTTTGCTTGGAGGTATTTCATATATATATGTATTGGTCTATGTCTACCTATATATTTAAGTGACATAAACAATGTCAGGAGAAATCTGGAATATGGTATTAGTAACTCTCAAAAGGCTTTGGATTGCATCTGGATGAATATTGCCTCTTTACTACCAGATATTTACCACTACTATTACAGGTAGTCCTCGACTTACAACCACAATGGGGCCCAGAGTTTCTGTTGTGAAGCAAGGCAGTTGTTCAATGAGCTGTGCCCAGTTTTACTACCTTCCTTGCCATGCTTGTAACTGCATCACTGCAATTGTTAATCAAATCATGAGGATGTTAAATAAATATGGCTTCACCTATTGACTTTGCTTGTTAGAAGTTGGCTAGGAAAGTTGCAAATCCTGGCAATCCTATGACCTAGGTGTTATGACTATAATAGCAATAGCACTTAGACTTTTTACAGCTTCACAGTGCTTTTACAGCCCTCTCTAAGTGGTTTACAGAGTCAGAATATTGTCCCCAACAATCTAGGTCCTCATTTTACCCAAGGATGGAAGGCTGAGTCAACCTTGAGCCTGGTGAGATTTGATCTGCCAAATTGCAGTCAGCCCACAGTCAGCAGAAGTATAGTCTGCAGCATTGCTCTCTAACCACTGTGCCACCATGGTTCATCATAAAGAATTTATGATGTTTGTAATGAGCCTGAACAGTCATTAAACAAATGGAAGTAAGTCAAGGACTATCTATACAGCTGGAGTTTTAAAATCTAAACTCAAAATAGGACCAAGGAAAAGGGCAGATCAGAACTCCTTGTTTTGCAATCCAAAATGTGGTTTAAATTTTAAAAGAATAGCTGCTGTTTTCCTGTTCAGAATCCATTCCTGTAAGGTGCAAAAATGCAGTCATTTTGGAATCATGGTTTATGCTAGAAATCGTTTTGGAAACTGACGACAGGAGAAAGAATATCCTACCCTGGTGTATTCTAGGCTATGAGAAAGCGATGGAGCCCAAAGCTATCCAAACCATTCATCATGAAAATTTCAACAGAGAAAGTGGGGGAAGGATGTTGGACAAGGCATTTGTTTCTTTCACCCAGTGGTGACTGATGATATTCCTGGCAATCATGGAATAAAGCATAAGCATGAGAAGGCTTTGATATTTGCAGATATCAAAGGGCTAGATATCAAGACAAAGGGCTTGGAGTGAATTACGACTGGTCTGCAGGTCATGACAGAAATCTTCTATGATGAGAAGGCAGTGACTGGAAAGGGAAGCTGGAAGGTGAAATGATGCTGCTTGGTACAGAAAGGTCTTTGTTCACTGTCACCCTTGCCTTTTCACCATCAATACTACATTTCTCCTCTGCCACCTTCATACAACACAACACACACACAAACACAAAAACACAAAGACACACCTATGCACACAGTTTTCCAATGGTTTTCATGATCCCTTGTCATCTACCAAGCAAAGTATACTTAATTGATACATATGATATCTCAATCCTAGAATCATAGGGTTGGAAGAGACTGTTGAGATCTTCTAATCCAACCCCTTGCCCAAGGCAACAGTTCTTATACTATCCAAATAGCAACAGCACTTAGACTTATATGCCACTTCTCAGTGCTCTCTAAGCGGTTTACAGAATCAGCCTCTTGCCCCCAACAATCTGGATCCTCATTTGACCCACCTCGGAAGGATGGAAGGCTGAGTCAATCTGGACCCTGGTGAGATTTGAACGGGCAAATTGCAGGCAGCTGGCAGTCAGCAGAAATAGCCTGCAGTACTGCACTCTAACCACTGTGCCACCATGGCTCATGCACCCATTTTTTTCCCTGAAAGCCTCCAGCAATGGAGCATCCACAACTCCTAAGAGGCAAGCTGTTCTATTGGTTAATTGGCCTCACTGATAGGAAATGGCTTTGTCAGAAAATTGTTCTCACAATTGGGAGTGACTGCTGTCACCATCTTTGACTATCATTGCCGCTGCAGCTGATCCACTATGATTTGGATTTATTAAATATTTGGGACATGCAATTCTCCCAACCTTTGTCAACAACAATTCCAAGAAGCTTTGGTCATCATGACCTACAGGTAAGATACTGGGAGATGTAATTCAACAGCATTCAGAAGTCAAGCACCCCTGAAAAATTTGATGATAAGGTAGAGGAACTGCACAAGTAGAAGGTTCAAATGTTCCTATTGGGCCATGAGAGCAGACATAGATGAACTAGTAGCAACCACAGAATCAGAAATACATAGCTTTACCTTCTTCTTGCTCTCTTTATGTACACAACATGTACACACTGGCCCAAGTCTGAGGTTATTTAAAATCATTCTAAAAGAAGCCCTCTAATGAGGGTAGAACCATATATTGGTGGTCGAGAATCTGCTTCTCACTCCAAAGAGCCCAAAACCTGGAGATGTTTAGATCCCAAAACCTGGAGACCTCTAGCAGTTAGTAAAAGTAACATCAGGGGCCTAACCAAGAAAAAAGCAGTTTTGTTTGTTCTTATATATAGCTAAAGAAGATCTGAAATTATATAGAAGAGAGTTGCTTTGGACTAAGAGTGGGAAGATCAAATCCCAGTTTAGTCACAAATCTTAGCAGGCAATTGTCTTCTCGTGGCTCAGGGGAATGAAATTAAGGGATATCCCTATGCAAACCACCTTGAACTATCAAAGGACAAGCAGGTAAATAAATAAACAAACAAACAAACAAATCATTAGGATTGTCAGGTTTACAGTTGCTTCTAGAATAGGGTTCACAAAACAAAGCATCCATTCCTTAAAGTGCTAATTAGAGTTCTGTTTAACATACTAAATCGTGCTCCAAGGAGTATTCAGTTTGAAATACGCAGCCAAGATCTGTTTTCTGTTCTTCTGTATGGCTTATAAGGTGCAAATTATTAGTCACCTGTGGCCATTCCCCCCTTATCTCCCACCCATTCCCCTTCAGACAAAAAGACACTGGAATAATATCTATGGGTGGAGGAAGGATGTTCTTAGAGGACAGTATATAATATTTTTATATTATAATTTATATAATGCAGTTCAGCTTCCTTCGGGTGTTATCCCACGTCATTGTAGTGCTTTCAAAGTTGTAGCAACGTTTCAGAAGAATCTCATCTGCCATCATCAGGCTTCTGTATTGAGTTTGTATGTGGGTCAGGG
>BHFT01077717.1:0-11378 GCA_004320025.1 Laticauda laticaudata
CTGCGGGGCTGATGCAATGCATCCTCCCCGCATGTGCAGTGAACGCTTTGCATCCTCTAGGCATCCACTAGGCTTCCGGGATGCATCCTCTGTATCCGCTCTGCATCTGCTTCTTCCACTGAGTGTCCGCTTCGCTGTGCTCCACCGGAAGCCCTGCGGATGTGCCATCCACTTCCATCTGCTTCCATCCGCTAGGCCTCCAGGGAGCATCCGCTTAACATCCTGGCTACATCCTCCCCCCGTCCATTCCTTTCCGTTGTTGTTCGCTCTGTTTATGCAAATTTGGGGCACTTTTGAGAGCGGATAACAACAGATGGAAAATGTTCTCGTCTGCCTGTATGTGTCTTTGATTTTAAGTTTCCTCAATCTGCCTCTATGTGTCTTTAAGATTCCTCAGTCTGCCTGTATGTGCATTTAAGTTTCCTCAGTCTGCCTGTATATGTCTTTAAGATTCCTCAGTCTGCCTGTATGTTTCTTTGACTTTAAGTTTCCTCAGTCTGCCTGTATGTGCCTTTAAGTTTCCTCAGTTAAAGTAGATTTTCGATGGAGAGGGAGGAAGCGGGTGATCTAGGCCAATTCCCAATTCTATGATTACTCACAAGGGCCAGTTCTGAAAAATCAATAGTGTATAAGTCATAGGCACGGTTACATCCAAATTGCCAATGCCTTGTCATAATCTTTCCTGATGAGCTCACTCGGAAAACAAAGCAGATGGATAGATGAATTTGTGTTGTCAACTCTGAGAGAGAAGCCAAGGGAATCTCTTTGTCCTGTTCTTTGGAGATGCTGGGAAAAAAAAGACAAGGTCAGCTGGTGCGAAGCCATAAATGGTTAATGGAGCATCTGGTACTCCTGTTGCTGATGGCTATATACACAGCCGGCACACCAACGCCGTATCAATAATTTAATCCTCATTCATACGAGACAGTCTGGCACCATTCCTATATGGGTCACAGCTGCTTGGCTATTTAAGAAATCCACGGTTTTATGATACCGAGCTCCTGAATGTTGCTCTGTCGGATGCTGTAGCTGCAGCTCTGTTATTCCTACAGCGATTTACTCAGATTTTTGTATCTATTCTCAATATAAGACAGTCTTCGACTTAGGAAAACAATTGGAGCCCCAAATTTGATGTCGCTAAGGGAGGCATCCAGAGGTGGAATTCAGCAGGTTCTGACCAGTTCTGGAGAACCAGTAGTGGAAATTTTGAGTAGTTCAGAGAACCGGAAAATCCCACCTCTGGTTGGCCCCACCCCCATCTATTCTCTGCCTCCCGAGTCCCAGCTGATTGGTTGGGTCTTCTTTTGTTGCCCTGCACAGGAGAACAGAGCTGGAAAGCAGGTTAATGCGGTGATGGGGATTTTTCAGTATCCTTCCCCTGCCATGCCCACCAAGCCACTCCCACTAAGCCATGCCCCCAGGTCCAGTAGTAAATTTTTGGAATCCCACCACTGGAGGCATTGGATAAGCGAGTTTGGTCCCATGTTACAACCCTTCTTGCCAGTGTTGTTAAGTGACCCACTGCCGTTGTTAAGTGAGTCATACAGATGTTAAGCAAACCCAGCTTCTTCATTGATTTGGCTTGTCAGGAGGGTGCAAAAGTGGATCTGATGACCCTGGGCCATTGCATCCATCGTAAATATGAACCAGTTGCCAAATGCTTGAATTTTCATCAGATGACCATGGAGATGCGGCCATGGTCAGAAGTGTGAAAAACAGTCATAAGTCCCTTTTTTCAACACCGTTGTGACTTTGAATGGTCACTAAAAGAACCATTGTAAGTTGAGGACTACCTGTATTAGTAATGTTGGGAAATTCTCCATCTGATTAGGTAGATGGAGAAACGGAGAGGACAGGTTCTCAGCACTTCTCCAGAGGAAGGGAAAAAGGCTCCGACTATTTCTTGAAGACAGAACATTTTATCACAGGATCATGGAGGTAGAAGGGAGCAGTGATGGGATTCAAATGTTTTTACTGCTGGTTCTTGGTGGGTGTGGCAGGGAAGGATACTGTAAAATCCCCATTCCCTCCTCACCCCACTAACCTGCTTTCCAGCTCCATTCTCCTGTGTAGGGCAACCNCCTCACCCCACTAACCTGCTTTCCAGCTCCATTCTCCTGTGTAGGGCAACCAAAGAAGACCCAGCCGATCAGCTGGGACTTGGGAAGCAGAGAAGAGATGGGGACAAGTCCAGTCAGAGGTGGTATTTGCTGGTTCTTCAAACTACTCAAAATTTCCACTACCTGTTCCCCAGAACTGGTCAGAACCTGCTGAATACCACTTCTGGAAGGGACCGAATACCACATCTGGAAGTGTAATGAAGTTCAAACCTACCAGTACCACCACCCCGATAGCTGACGGTCCCTGACTCTGTTTAAAGGACTGTAGCAAAAGCCAAGATGTAAGTCCACCTGGTTCTCTATTCCACTGATCTACAACTGTAGGAAGAAAATGTTCTTTCTTGTGTGTAAATTGTAGATATATCCTGGATGATTCATAGCATTAGTTCTAGTGTTACCACTCTCTTAATGCTGACAGCTCCAATGCAACACAATACCACATGACACAATGCAATGCAGGCAGTCTTTGGCTTACAACTATTTCTTTACTGACCAATCAAAGTTACAACAGCACTGAAAAAAATGTGACTTATGGCCGCTTTCCCACAATTATTACTGTTGCAGCATCCTCATGGTTGCATGATCAAAGTTTGGATGTTTGATAACTGGTTCACATTTATGACAATGGCAGTGTCCCAGGGTCATATGATCATCATTTGCGACCTTCTGACAGGCGAAGTCAATGGAGAAGCCAGATTCACTTAATAACAGTGGCAAGGAAGGTGTCAAACGGAGCAAAAGTCTCTTATCAACTGTTTTACTTGGCAATAGAAATTTTGGGCTCAATTGTGGTCATAAATCGAGGACTACCAATACATTACAATACAATGCAATGTAAAGCAATAGCAATAGCACTTATATCTTGCTTTAAAATGCTCTGCAGACCTAAGCTCTAAGCGGTTTATAGAGTTAGCCTCTTGCTCCCCAACAATCTGGGTCCTCATTTTACCCACCTTGGAAGGATGGAAGGCTGAGTCAACCTGGAGCCTGGTGGGATTCAAACTGCCAAATTGCAGGCACATGGCAGTCAGCAGACGTAGCCTGCAGTAGTGCACTCTAACCACTGCGCCACTGTGGCAATACAATACACTACACTACAATACAATAAGGAAAACTTGAGGCAATTTCCTTCATTATGTCTTCCTTTGGGCTGAATTAAAGTCAAGGAGTTTTTTTAAATCCACAGAGTGAGATTGGGTGATTTTGAGCTTCTCTCTTTCTCCCTTCCCTTCTTCCCTCCTCCTCCTCTTCTCCCTCCCTCTCTCTCTCTCTCTCTTATTTTTGCTGCTTGAGCTCCTGAGATAAGGGCTAGAGGTAAATCTTAAAAAATAATCACAAATGTGATGCTGCAGGCAGATGAACAACTAACTCATGAATATACAAGATCTCCAGCTTTAGAGCAAGTACAATCTACATGGGAAGAGATGGCTTATGAATCTGTTGTAGAAGGGGGTAGAAGCTATTCTGCTGTTGTGTGAAGTGCACTGGTTACCAGTTTTCTTTTTGGTCCAATTACCGTTAAAGTAATTTATGGCATGAGTTTAGGATACCTGAGGAACAGTCACAAGATAGAGCACAAGGAGATACAGGTAACCCTTCTCATGGCTTCATTTATATAGACAGATTCTTAAAGTGGTAAAACCCTGTGGGATCCATCCTCAGTCTTAAAGTGGCAATAAACATGCTGATTCATCCTCATTGCATCAGCCTGACAACAGCTGGACAGCTATTAAATCTCAATATGTCGACACAATTGATTAAACAAAAAGTTCAAGAACCCCAGTGTACAGCAGTTGGGCCAAGAATGTCTCCAAAACATTTTAATGAGATGGGTGGCATATCGAACAACCAAATAAATAAATAAAATATTCAAGAACCCCAGTGTAGAACAGTTGGGCTAAAAATGTCTTTAGAACTTTTTGGGGGAGGGCTTGAGGCAAAGAGCAAAGTGTTGTCCCCTTACGCTATATGCACACAACTTTACAGTTGAGAACATTTTTTCCTTCTTCAACAGTGGCTACAGGACAGGACCTTCTCTGCATCTGAATGCTACCAGTTAGCTTTGCCCTTGTTGTGTGCAATGCTTTCTTTAGGAGGAGGAGCCCTGGTGGTGCAGCATTCAGAATGCCGTGTTGCAGGCAAACTCTGCCCACTCCCAGGAGTTCGATCCTGATGGGGATCCAGGTTGACTCAGTCTTCCATCCTTCCAAAGTCGGTAAAACGAGGACCCAGATTGTGAGAGGCAATATGCAAATCCATTGTAAACCACCCAGAGAGTGCTGTATGGGGCAATATGTAAGCCTAAATGCTTTGGCTATTGCTATTCTTCCAACTGAAAGTTGCTTCTTTGAATAATTGGATGTCTGGGAAAGATATTGTCAGGTCCTGAGTGGGTTGGAATGACTTTTTTTTTTCTCATTTTGACTTTTGTACTTAGCACAGACAGCTGCCTTTTTACTCATCGGCTCCATGGTTCTGCAGAATTTATAGTGTGAGAGCCGTGATTAGCAAAAGAAAAATCAGAAGGAATTTGACAGCACCTCATTTTTGATTAGCCTATTTTATTAAAAGCCATAAGCTTTTGTGAGCTGCGGCTCAATTCATCGGATGCGTAGAGTGTCTAGACTGGCATAAATTTAAATCATATATCAGTCTAGCTATTCTACACACCCATTGAGGTGGATTGCAGCTCACAAAAGCTTATGCCTTTTAATAAAATTAATTAGAGAGAAACGTGCTACCAGACTACTTCAAATTTCATTCCTTTTTATAACTGTGTCTTGGGGTTCCTTTTTTGAGCTTAAGAGAATAGCAATAGCAGTTAGACTTATATACTGCTTTACAGTGCTTTACAGCCCTCTCTAAGCAGTTTACAGAGTCAGCCTATTGCCTCCACCAGTTTGGGTCCTCATTTTACCCACCTCAGAAGGATGGAAGGCTGAGTCATCTTTGAGCCTGGTGAGATTTGTACTGCCAAACTGCAGGCAACCAGCAGTCAGCAGAAATAGCCTGCAGTATTGCATTCTAACCACAAATAAATGAATGAGAGGAATAGATAGAATATAATTCTTTTATTGGCCAAGTGTGATTGGATGCACAAGGAATTTGTCTTGGTGCATATGCTCTCAGTGTACATAAAAGAAAAGATACATTAATCAAGAGTCAAGAATCATAAGGTACAACACTTAATAATAGTCATAGGGTACAATAAGCAATCAAACCATACCAGGAAACAGTAAATATAAATCATAAGGATACAAGCAACAAAATTACAGTCATACAGTCACAAGGGGATGAGTGATAAGAAGTGATGAGAAAATTAATAGTAGTGCAGAGTTAGTAAATAGTTTGACAGTATTGAGGGAATTATTTGTTTAGCAGAGTGATGGCGTCCAAGGAAAAACTGTCCTTGTGTCTAGTTGTTCTGGTGTGCAGTGCTCTATTGGAGTATTCTTTCTGACACCTGACTGCTTTTTCATGCTCAGCATGAAGACTTATGTAAACATTTGCAAAAGTAAAGAAGGATGCAAGTTTCCAGAGAATCTTCAAATACAAGGTCAATTATGCAGCTGAGCTAAAAGAGAGACAGAATGTTTTTCATGAAAATAAACATAAATATTTAATTTTTCAAAAGTTAACAAATAAAACTCTGGTTCATGATTCATTGGTCATCTCTCTTTCTCTCTCAACATCTCTAATCTCATTACAAATGGGTTATGTAGAATTATGACATCAACACTTTCACGACGTGTTTCCTAATAGGTTAGGCTAAAATCACAGCAGGGAGCATTTGCTTGTTGAGATTGGCCAATCCTGAAAAAGCTGGAGAAATAAGACTTCATTAATGCTCAGATAGGGACCAGCAGAAAATCCTAAAGCTGTAGACTAGACTGGGAATTTGAAAGAAGAATTAATGGCAAATTACACTGATGCTGTTGCTGAGAAAACAACATCACCTGTCCAGGTAATCACCAGGAAGCATGTTTCATTCAACAGAGGCCTTAAGCGGTTAGATTAACTATTTGTCTGCAATCTTACTATTCTGTCCTTTTCCACCAACTATGGACTACAGATCTATAAACTCCCACCAATAATTAGGACAAGCCACTGGAATATAAAGGCAGAGCAAATCCCACTTCTTATTAACACTGATGATGTTACCTGGTTTAGGAATGAAATGTCTGCAAGAAAACAACCAAGCTCAGAGACCACCAAGGACCCCTCAGTTCAACTCTGAGCTACAAATAATTCTCCTTTATTAGAACTGGAAAGGTAGCATCATAATAATGCCCAAGAGTGTCATTACTTACGAATGTGAAGAGATCCATGAATAGTGGATTATACCTCTAGAATGCCTCACTGTGATCTCCCATACATTCATCCCTTGCCCCAGTTCTTCAATAAAGATGTCTCTAGGATTAAGTTGCAGTATATGGGTGACCAGAAATCAGATAGCAGCAAGATTTCTGCACCTGATCATGGCCAATTTGAAATGATTTAATTATCTCTAGTAGCTTGAGGGAGCAAGCATTCTTCATACTCCTTCTTTCTCCTATTTTCCTCACAACAAGAATCCTGTGAAGTAGGTGACCTGAGAGAGGGAGTGACTGGCCCAAAGTTACTTAGCTGGCTTTCATGCCTAAGGTGGTCCTAGAACTCACTGTCTTCTGGTATTTGGAGCAAAGTCACCCAGCTGGCTTTCATGCCTAAGGGGGTCTAGAACACATAATCTCATTGTGATTGGCCACAAAATCACCCAGCTGGCTTTCATGCCAAAGACAGTAGAATTCACAGTCTCCTAGTTTCTGGGCCAGTCTTAGCCACTCCATCTAATCGGCTGTTGAACTTTACTTATCCCCACCCTCTCTCCTTCCTCTTTTCCCTTTCCTTTCTTAAACACGCAATTATTGTTAGAGGTTTCACATTATTCACCAAGAAGGTAGCCATCTTCAAAATGGGAAATAATAATAACATCCTACACAAAAGTCCCAGCTGACAAAATGAAGATGTTATTAGTTCTGTTCTGTGGTTTTTTTTTGTTCATTAGGATACTGCGCTTTCAGAATTCTGCTCATCTCTTCTTTAATACATCAACTGGCAATTAGAAGGACTTGATGAGATATAACAGTTTATAGACCTCAAGAGTATTGAAAAAAGCTTTGGGGACACTTGGCAATCTTAATCTCCTTTAAACAGAAGCAACCAATAGTTTCATTAGGCAGTTATAGGGCAGTGACAAATACCCCTTAGCAGAATTTACTATTCAGGAGATGGGAGAATGGTTTTAACTAGCTGAAAGAAAATGAACCATTTCTCCTAGAAAAAGGGGCCTCAAGGATTTTATATGTGAAGGCCTTAATGTGATTCACAATACTGTGAATATTCATCCTTTGTACCAATCATAGTTACAAAAATAGAATATTGTTCAATGATTCTAGGCTGAACTATCATTTTTTAAAATTCCGGGACAATAGCTGAATGATTATCAAGCTATCTGCAAAATGTGATGAATAAAAATCTGTGTAGGTCAGGGAGATTAAGTATGTTTTATCTATTAAACTGCAGCAAAGAAATGACTTTATTAGACTGATTAAGAAATACAAAATAGAGAGTAAGCTTTTGAATTTTTCAAATCACTTATTAGCCAAGGGCGAGGAGGATGTGTGGCTAGGAAAAAATACGACAGCTACGTGACACCACAAGTTTGATTCCTGTGTTCTAGTGACTTCTCCTGTCAGTGTTGATGGAGATAATCTATGAGGTTATTTGGTTTAGGCCAAGGCTGAACTACATTATTTTATTACCAAGACAACTATCAAGTTGAAGGTTTATTTATTTATTTCCTGCTTTTACTATTTGTTAGAAACAATTCAAAATAGCAAACATATCTAATACTCCTACCTTTTTCCTCCACAATAACAACTCTGTGTGGTGGGTTGGATTGAAAGAGAGTTACTGGCCCAATATCGTCCAGCTGGATTTCATGGCTGAGGTGGGACCAGAATTCACAGTCTCCTGGCAATTGGCCCAACGTCATCCAGCTGTCTTTTAAGTCTAAGACTGGACTAGAACTCCCAATTTTCTAGTTTCTAGCTTGGTGCCTTAACCACTAGACCAAACTGGCTCTAGCTTTGTCAGGTACTTCTAAATAAAACTGCTCTGATTTTTAACAGCTATTTCTTTATTTCTTCTGTTGTCTTCCTTGCATGCATTTTTTCAAAAAAACTTTGAAAGGTATATTTTAAAATCATAAACCACAGACTTCAGGATCAGCTAAGCTAAAGAGAAACAGCAGCACCGTTTCATTCCAGATCTTTTCTATCTATCAATTTATTACAACGCAGCAATACAATCGATCTACTCAATTGTTCCCCCTGAGAGGTGAGCAAGTAAATTGAGAATCTTTTTCTGATGTCGCCATGATTGCAGGATTAATTTAATAATCCTGCTTGTTATCTTTTTCCCTTTCCTTATACAAAGGAGAGCTTAACTTCTCTAACTGAAATCCATCCCTGGACCGAGCTTTTCTGCGGATGCAGGACTCGGGCTATAATTGTTTGTTCGGTGGAGAAATTAATCTTCTCAGAGCAAGACAAACCTAATTACTATTGCTGGGACTGTGGCTGCTCACATGCTCAGCTGGTGGCAAGCGGGTCACTAAATCCAATTGAAAGAGCCAATTTGGTGTAGTGGTTAAGGCAGCAGGCTAGAAAGTGGGAGATTGTGAGTTCTAGTCCTGTCTTAGGCATGGCTGGGTGACCAATCACCAGAAGACTTTACGTTCTAGCCCCGCCTTAGGCAAGACAGCTGGCTGGATAATCATGGGCCAATCACCAGGAGACTTTGAGTTCTAGCCCCGCCTTAGACAAGACAGCTGGCTGGTGACCTTGGGCCAATCACCAGGAGACTGTGAGTTCTAGTCCTACCTTAGGCATGAAAGCTGGATGGATGACCTTGGGCCAGTCTTTCTCTTTCAGCCCGACTCATCTCACAGGGTTGTTTTCATGGGATAAATAGGAGAAGGAAAATGCAAAAACCAGAAAGAACGATTAAGATAAAGAAGACAAAGTAAGATAAAGGTGCAGGAAAATATTTTTAAAAGCAAAGGAAAACCATTATTATTATTTTTTGCAAAGAATGACTTCTGATTTCTTCTTCCAGTGATATGAAATAGTTACACTCACCTCTTTGCTTAATGCTGCAGTAGTGCCCATTCCCTCCCCCCAAAAAGATAAAGATAAATCTTAATTATTTTTAGCAATCATCAAATCCATCTATCAAAAATTTTTTTTGCATCTGCTGAAAAAACATCATTAAAAAGCTTCCAATAATTTTCTTCAGCAACTTTTCTTTCACAAGAGCTGTTAATTTAGCCACTGTTGCTTTTACTAACATTTGTCCACTGCAAATATTGCAGGATCTTTCCAGTGCCAAGCGTGTAATAGTTGTGCTGCTTTTATCACATGTGAAACTAAAATACCATCCACTTTCTCCTGTTAGACTTTATCCATAAACCCTAAGAGAAAAGTTTCTAGACTGAGTTGTATATTAATTTTCAAGACTTTTTGAATTGCATTATTAATTTCAATCCAATATTGGTTATCACTTTTTGCAAGTCCACCAAAAGTCATAAATAGTTCCTATTTGAGTTTTTACATTTCTAGCAACAATCTGGAGTTCCTTTATACATTTTTAATCAATTTGTCTGCCTTTCTGAGTCTTCAGCTACTGATACTGGGCACTTGAATGAAAGTTTTGCTATGGAAGTAAATAGTCAGGTGCAAAATATTAGATCTACATATGAAGGTCCAATTAAACTATTATTTGTAAAATCCAATGCATAGGAATATTCTCAAAAAACTGTTATCACTTGCTTGGAGTTAGATAATTAGATGAAATTCAGTTGGAGCAAAAATAAGGAATAATAATCTAATTAGAACAGATATGAAAATAAGATCTTATTATCGGATTATTGTTAAAGGTATATAAATGTTTATGAGATATACAAGAAAATTAATATGTAATACGGGGAATATCATGTGGAATCTGACAGAATATATCAGAGGTGGTATTCAGCAGGTTCTGACCAGTTCTGGAGAACCAATAGCAGAAATTTTGAGTAGTTCAGAGAACTTGAAAATATCACCTCTGATTGGAGATTTTATAGTATCCTTCCTCTGCCATGCCCACCAAGCCACAGCCACAGAACCGGTAGTAAAAAATTTTGAATCCCACCACTGGAATATTTATGTATATAGTATATGGTAACCGATAAAAATGATAATATTTGTATTAGATTACATAATTACAAATAAGATAGGAAACTTATTGGTACAATGCTATGATGAATATGAACATAGTATATGACAATAGATAAAAATGATTATATTATTATTAGTTTATATAATTTGTTAAATGAAAAAAAGATGGAAAACATAATTCATGTAATGTAATAAAGTTAGGGAAGAAGGGCCTGTACTTCAAAAAACCTGTCCACCCAAAGATGTATTTAAAGAAATAAAAAAAAAATGTATTAAAAAAAAGAAATTCAAGGAAGATTGATTGGATTTAGATAACTTGTGGCTATGCAGGGATTCTAGGCTGATACCTCTTTTAACTCTGCCCCCAGATTCTCACACCTAAATGTGGGATCAAGTGAGTTTTGCTGGGACCCATACATTTCTGTGTGTGGATGCATGCAGGTTTAAAAATAGAAATAGCCCCTGTCTTTCAATTTGTCTTTTTTTCCCCCCATTAGAAATCAAAATTTTATGAGGAAGTGGTTGCCTTTCAAAGGTTTCTTGCTCCCATTCCACATTTTTTGAAAAAGGGGGAAACTGGCTTGCTGAAATCTGGTCATTTTCTTACATGCAGATTGTAGGCTACTGTTAGTTGCGTAGTGGATTGTGTGACTACCTGTTTCATGTAGAGCAGGTTCCCAAATTTTTTAAGTCCACAGCTCCCTTGGTGCTACAAACTCATCCTCAGTGCCCCCCATCGAGGAGTGGGATTCAAATTTCTGTGGGCGTGGGCTAATTTGAGGGTGTGGCTTGATGGTCATGTGACTGGGTGGACATGGCTAAGTGACTGGCAAACCAAATACAAGTGGTCCTCACTTAATGGCCGGTTGTTTAGCAAGTGTTCTAATTTATGACTGACCTCCCCAGAGCTACTTGACCTATTTTTGGAGTTTTGACAGCTTTAGATCAGGGGTCTAAATCCCACCCCTGCCTGTGTGTGTGAGAGAGAGGGAGAGAG
>BHFT01077720.1:0-16243 GCA_004320025.1 Laticauda laticaudata
CTTGTATGGGTCAGAGGGGTTTGAAGTGGGTAGTGGTGCAGGAGACACGACCACGAACCAGAAGCCATACTGCAGCTGCACCACTACCCAGGCTTGGACCTGGTTATTCCTCCAATCCAAACTGAACTCCTTCCTGCATGCTAACGCATCTGTTGTGGCCCGCCAACTGACAGCAGACTGGCAGCAGACTCGGACGATGAGGAGATTGGGAAGGAACTTGGGCCAGTCCTGGAACCCTGGGGAAGGCTCTGATGGATGCTCTGCATCAAAGGCAGAGATGGGACCAGGGCCATCTGACATTTCCCAGCTGTCTTCAGAGTCAGAGATAAGTGGGAAAGAAGAACAGTTGGAGCCTGCTCCAGATGTGCATATGTGCAGACCTGTCAGGAGAGGAAAACAACTAAGGAACAGGGCTAAACTCGGAAAGAAAGGTACACGTGGGTGCTGAATAGTCCCTGGGGAATAAATAAAAGCAAAAGGGGAGTGGTGGTTGCAGGAGACAATGGTTCATATTTCTTTAGGAAAAATTGCCTGTTGTAGTTCGTGCCTCACAGAGAGTCCTTGCCAGGAATTAATTTACAGCTTTGCGACTGGAAGCCTGGCAATTATCCAAGGACTGATAAGGTCTGTTCTTGCAATTAACCTTTGGGAGGACTATTGCCAGGACTTTTCTATGTGTGAATGCCATGAATTCACAGTAATTAAATAAAGAGGGGTTTTTTGTTTTTTTTTTCGGGAGAAGAGTCTGTTTCTTGGTTCCACTAAGCCTGGGTCAGAACAGCATCTTGCAAAACCAGCACTTAATCTTTATTTAACACATTTCAGTTGAAGCAAACCACAATGTAGTGTGATGATTAAAGAATCCAGACATAACTGTTCTTTTGATTCCTGGGACCTACAGAGCAGAACCAAATGGCTACATGGCACCCAAGGTCCTTGTGGAAACAATAATCAGAAGCAACTTTGTTCTCTTTTATATGCAAATAAACACTATTCGTTTCTTCAGATTATCATTAAGTCTTGCCCTGCTTTTGCTTTGTGGCCCAACGTCACTGGAGCTTTTCCATCAGGCTTCATGAAAATTAATTGGAATGGTTGAAAAAAAACACCATGTTTGTAAGTTGCAATTGAACAATTGCTAAAAAGATTTGATACCGGTGGATGACTTCTGACAAGCTTTAACTGGTATGCCAATTGGAAAACAAAAAATAAAAAACATCCCTTACAATGTCCAATTTCTGAGAAAAAAATGAGTGAAGGAAAACATATTCAATGAAGTTACCCCTAATAGCAAAAGTATGTAAGACTGATAAGACTGTGGCAAATGAGAATCAATGAGAAGAAAGAAAAGCCAGTTTCAGTATACTCAAAGGGACACCAATAATTATTAAACTGCTGTGAACATAATTTTGGAATATACGCTCATAAAATGTACATGTCAAACCTAGAACAATAATTACATCAAGATGCAAATTATCCTCTCTCTAGTGGGAGAGAATAGCTTCAATGGGATTGATTTCAAGGGCTGTGTATTAGATTAAATACTGTTCCTTCTTCCTACTACCATCTCTTGAAGTCCCTTTTTAGTTTGTTTTCAAATATATAAAGCACTAATATATAGACATACAAAGCATTGATGCTTTTACAGAGGGAGCTGAGACTTTGATTTCAAATCATAAAAAAATAAGATAAAGTAGAAATATTTGTTGTTGTTTTAATCATTTGGTCATGTCCAATTCTTGGCAACGTTATAGGCAAGTGGTCTCCATACTACCCTCTCAAGCATGGCTTCTTTCAATTGTTGGATGTTCGACGTTGTATCAGATTTGATGTTATCAAGCCAAGCATGTTGGTTGCTTGCCCCTTCTTTTTCCACTAACCATTTCTAGCATCATTACCTTCTCCAATGAAGACACCACATGGCCAAAGAAATCAGACATAGTTTTGTGATTTTTAGCTTCTGGGGATGTGCCTGGTTTTGTACAATTCAGCCCCTCTCTGTTGGCTGTTCTGGTTGTCCATGGTATACACAATAATTTACATCAGCACCACACTTCAAAGGCATCAATTCTTCTTTGATTAGCCATTCTTAGTGTCCAAGTCTCACACCCCTACATCATTATAGGAATTAGAACTACACAGAAAAGTAATTAAGTCAAAAGACAGAGCTATACCAGCTCATTCTGTTCCCAGCATGTTTAGAAAAAACACTTTCTTATAGTGCGCCTAAACCATAGAAGAGCTATAACAACAAAAAACTGTCTTAAGTATTCAAAAGCATAAAGACAGTTTTTATTATAAACCGTGTTCTTCAATTATATTGGAAACAATTTTGCTTCTGATTTATTTGCTAGTCTGGGTTCACTATCCCATGGAAAAAGGTAACTCGTAGTCAGTGACCTAAGTTTAAAGGCCAGGTTTTTGACCAAGAAGAACAATTTTCCATGCTTCAATGAGAGGACCTATTTCTCCCTTTTTCCCTAAAGCCCCTGTCCCACTGCACCAATGGATGCAAAGAGGATGTAAAACGTTAAAAAACATTGGAAAACGCTATGCNCGCTGTGTACGATGTAAATCCATGACATATGAGCAACAAATGTTCTATGTCCGTTTATCATCCGTTAAACATCCGCTGTATCCTCTCTGCATCCTCTGGGCATCCCCTCAACTCACATCTGCTGCAGCTGAAAACGTAAAGAGGGAGGAAACAAAAGGTACACGGAATGTCTACACAGCGTTAGTAGCACGGAAATAGAAAGGATGAGCAGTGTACGGTTTGCATCTGATATACATCCTGTAGGCTTCCTATGAACATCTGTTTAACATCCCCACTACATACTACCCACGTCCGTTCTTTTCCTTTCTTTTCTGTTCTGTTTATGCAAAATTTTGCCACTTTTTGGAGCGATGACAACGGATAGAGCACCCCCGAAATTTTGCTCGTCCGCTGTGTCCTTTTTGCATACGTTTTGCATCTTTCAGCCAGTGGGACCTAGCCTTTAATCAATTGATCCCCGAAGAAGGATGACAAGATGGTCAGGGCTAAAGTTTCCTTTCCAATTCTTCCAATTAAACATTCAAAAATTCCCTTGATATTTTTTCAATGTTTGAGTCAGGAAGGCAAAATGATATTCCCTCTATTTTTACTTCCTTAAAATCAATTTAAATTTTTACATTTATCTTTGACCAATTAAAAGTTGTAATCTCAAAACTGTTAAATTAGTCACAAAATACCAGCTGTAAATTAAACATGGATGATAATTAGCAAAAAGCTAAACAACACATTTTATAATATTAAATGATAATAAGATACACAAACATCCTTATAGAAATGTGCATATATGTACTAACTCAGAAAATAAAAATCTTTAAGAGTTATATCTATGAAAATAAGTTCTATAAAAAAGCATAGAGTTCGATTAAATTAAAATAACACCTAGTTAATTTAAGATAGTAATTGTATGTTGAAAAATCACCTACTAGTAATACAGATACTAATAACATTGGAAAAAAGGAATAACCTTAACCAGAAGTTAATTACAGGTAGTTCTTGATTTATGACCACAATTGACTCCAAAATTTCTATTTGTTCAGTGAAACATTTGTCAAGTGAGTTTTGCCCCATTTTACAACCTTTCTTGCCACAGTTTTTAAGTGAATCACTGCAGTTGTTAAGTTAGTAATACAGTTGTTAAGTGAATATGGTTTTCTCAGTGACTTTGCTTGTTAGAAGGTTGCAAAAAGTGATCATAAGAGCCTGGGACACTGCAACCATCATAAATATGAACCAGTTGCTAAATGCCTGGATTTTGATAACATGACCATGGGGATACTACAATGGTCATAAGTGTGAAAAATGGTCCTAAGTCAATTTTTTTCAATGCTGTTATAACTTCAAATGGTCACTAAATGAATGGTTGCAAGTCAAGGACTACTTGTAGAGGCAACCATACAATAGCCTTCACTTTCACCATGGCTACCTGCAATTGTAGCCCAGGATTTCACAACTTGAAATCCTTGGGTTCTTGAGAAAATAACTTTTAGTCTGAAAAACAAACCAAACAAACTCCAGGGGAATGAAATCAAAGAAAGGGTTCAACTGAGGATTTTTAAAATGCTCCAAACTTCAGTGTCTTTAAGAGCTACTTTCTTACTGGCAGAGGAACCAAGATAGCGAAACTCTAGCAGCTTCTGAAATAATCTCCTTAGTGCATGGGGATAAACATTAAGATAGTAGTTATGTAAATATTTATGTCATATAATTTCCATGAGATTTTTCTAATCCAGTAACAGGAAACACTACTTCCAAATCACTTAAACATGATATATATTCAACTTGGAGTTTGCATTTATTTACTATAAAAAAAATCTCATTGTTATTCTAAAGTTTGTATGGCTTTTAGAAAAGATTATTGCATCATCTACATAAATTAAGCTGTAAATATGCTTTCTGCCAATTTATTGGAACAGAAATCCAAATTATCATTGAAATAATTCACCGTATTGATTTAAAGAAAAATAAACAAATGTAAAATGAGAATACTACTTTACACAACATCTTTATTAATTAAACAAGCACTAGATAAATGCTCTGAATATAAATATTCTTTGGTTTCCAAGGATGAATAATAACAAATGCTGATCAATCATGGAAGCTTCTAACTTTCCCCATTATTTGACATGGAAATAGAATCAAATGCTATTAATCACTTAAAATTGTGGAGCCTCTATGACAGGGGTGTCAAACTGCTGACCCATGGGCCAAATGCGTGAGGTGCAGGCCACACCCACCCCAGCTCCATAAAGGTAAAAAATATTGCAATACATCACGTGACATCAATGTGACATGACAAGTTTGACACCTGTGCTCTATGGGATTGGTTGTTTATTTGCAGGTAGTATCATCAGTGCTAATGAGTATGGGATTTGATCCTTGTTTATATACAGCCAATGTAGCATTCCAGCCAATGTGATTTTCTCCTTACTTAGGGTATTGTTTTCTGCTTCTTTGTCTGATATTAATCCCTGCTTTCTTGGCATAGGTTACTGGACAGGATGTGTTCTGGTGTTTTTGTTTTTTTCTCATTTTTTTAAATTGTCTCTTCTGAATCATGTGGAAATGTGGTTTATCTCTATATGTCTACTGATAGCCGATTTGTCAAACTTCCAGAAATTCTGTAACATTTCTGAATTTAGCTTGGTATTTAAAATATATAAAAAGTCCATATAAGAAATTATGTGATGACCCAAGGTGTGGCACAAAGGCAACACAGTCAGATAATCAGTAGGAGTGCCTTTATTAGCTCAACTTTGCTTCCAATGTCCTGGTTACCTTTTGGCTGGAGAAAAACTCTCCCAGGAACAGCCTCTGGCTGCAGAGAATCAAGTCCAAAACATGGCCAACAAAACTATTAAGTCCAATCAAGGCAAGGTGGGGTAATTAGTCCAGCACGGCAGGAGAAGGAATTCCAGATGTGAAGGAACAGACATAATTCAACACAGTTGGGAGGATGCCAGGAACACAGATAACCTAAGTCAGCACAAGATAAACTCATATTTGCTCCCAGCTGATGCCACACTCAGCATGCATCTCTTTTAAACTCTCTTCCCAGGTGTGGCTAATGAAGGGAATCAGGGCCCTTTCCTCCCTCATAAGCCATGCAACCAACGTTGCTCTCTTCTCCATTCCTCACTGTATGCCCTAGGATGAAGAGGGAGTGGGCCTGGGTCTTCCTCTGAATCTTCCTCCCTCTCTCTTGTTCTCCTCTCTTGCCTGTTCTGCCCAGCCAGACTTTGCCCTTCCCCAGTTTCCTCCACAGCCAATGGAGCCACACTCCCACTCCCTGTCAGTTGTTTGTGTTCCTCCTTGGATTCAGACTCTGACAGGGGCATGACAAATTCTTTGTACAACAATACTCAATTAAATGTTGCACCACAAGCCAACATCAATGGTGGATCTACCCTCCCTAAAACTGGCTTGTTCCTTTGTCGTTTTTTTCAGTCAGTTCCTCTATATACAATACAATTAAGCTTTCCCCACAATAAATCAGATTGCCCTTTACATGTTGATAACCTGTAATCTATAGCAAAACATTTTTACCTTTTCAAAAAATGGGGACAATATCTGATCAACCTCAGTATTTAGGAATTTGACCATGCTTATCAATATATCAATCTTTAGAGAAAAAAGATAATTGATTTGTTAGTTGAACACTATGTAACCTGTGGTGGGATGCTGCTGGTATAACAACTGGTTTGGTGATCATGTGATTTGCATGTGAACAGTGTTCCAAAAAAGCTTACTTACTATGTTACTACAGGGTAGTAACACAGCTGAGGAGCAGAAATCTACTCTGAATCAGCTGAGAGGATATAGGTAAGCATGGTGCCGGGGGTGGGTGGGCCCACATGATTGTCAGAGTGAACCAGTTCTCTACCAGAGAATTGATCTTTGGAGCTAGAGGTTGATCTTTGGAGCTAGGGGTTCACCCCAACTGTTCCAAACCAGGAGAATCCCACCCTTATATGTAACTATAAAGGACAGTGAAATGAATACATTCTGTAAATCAGTGGTCCCCAACCTTTTCTGCTTGGATGCTCAGCCCCAGGTGTATGTGTGCATGAGTGGCAGGTATGCATGCACATGCAAAGCTCCATAGGTACAAGAACCCCACTCACATGAATGGGGATGCACATGCAAGTGGAAGGTGCTTGTGCTCACATGCAAAGTAGCAGGCATTTATGCTTGTGCATAAAGTTCCACTCACTTGAGTGGAGGGCACTTTGAGTGGAGGTGCTTGTGCTCAGATGTGAAGCTCCACTTGCGCAAATAGATAGTGCTCACACATGAAGCTCCATTCATGCTTGAGTGCTTGCACAAGTGAAACTTCGTGAGTGAACACAAGTACCTTCCACTTGTGTGAGGGGAGCTTCGTGTGTGAGCACGAGGGAGTGGAGCTTCATGAGAATGTGCTTGCCCACCACTTGCGTGAGTGGAGCTTCATGCACATTTGCACATTGCTTTCATGGCTCAGTTTTGAACAGACCATGACCCAGTAGAGGACCACTGCCTGTGGACTGGGGACCTTGCTGTAAATGCTTGGTTTAACTACAATTTTCTCAGTGCAAAACTGATTGAAGATGAAATTTTTAAGGCCTTCAGGTTCATGACACATACAAGATTAGAATTAACAATTTATTGCACTAGTTATAGGAGAAACCTGCTGTACATTCATAAAGTATAGAGATTAAATGAGAGTTCATTTAATGATCTTCCAGTTAGTGTTCGTCGATCTGGAGCCCTTGTTCATGGTCACTCATGCCTTAGTCATCTCTGGATGAACTATTTTAATGTAGTCCACATGCGAAGATCATCTGGAATTGTTCAACAATGCATCAGTGTGATAGTTATAGGCCTGCCTTAGAAAGAATGCCACTATTCTGAAAGCTAGTGGTTAATAAATATAATGGGTGTAATTCAAGGTATTGCTCATCAACTATTGAACCCAACATGGCACAGAACCAGACTATTTATTGGCTTGTTTGCCTCTGATTATTTCTGTCTATCCATCCCTTAATATGAATATGTTCCAGGTCCCATGCCTTAGGCAATATCTTTGAGATCTAGGAGCTCATCTTCTCTCTTGCTGTTTGCTTGCCACTTTCTCTCTCTTGCCCTTTAGAATGATATCCCTCATGAGGCTTTATTGTCCCTGACCCTATCAAGCTATAACATTTTGTTTTTTCCCTAGGCATTGGTCAAGAAAGATTGAGCCTGTTTTGAAAGGCAGAGCTTGACTGATGTGCCCTGACTCGTACTATTATTATTTAGTATTGTTCCTATTTATTGTTCTTGGTCTTAAATGTAATGTTGAGGATTTGGTTTATAGGTGGATGTATAAAGTTTCATATAAAGTTTGATATACATACACTGTAATCGTACCAAATCATATATCTTCTAAACACACACACAATCTTACCACATCCAAATTTGCTTTCAATGAAACTTTAATGATAGCAAGACAGAAGCTGACAAGTGTTAGGGGGGAAAAAAAACAAGGAAAATGAGGGCTACTTTCAACTACATCTGGGAAATCAAACAAAGACATATAGCTGATATTGAACTACTCAAGAGTAATCATGGAATTCTAATAGAGATAAACTAAAAGCCCAATATAAAACATTTTCCCAATAGGATTACAGAGTGATATAAAAAATACAGAGGAAAAAATAGTATCTAAGAACCAACTTCATCATAAATAAGACATGAAAGGCAATAGACCGAATAGAAAAGCAGTCACAAATAAAATACTCATTAAATTATTTTAACACTGCAGGAGGACAGAGAGTTAAAGTGCTGTCATCTCTGTCAAAAATATGGAAGAAGATAGCTAACATAAAAGAGATAACTGGAAGAACAAGAACATTTAAGACATAAGTTATCTTTTGGTTTATAACACAAAAAGGCCTTTGCGCATATTCTACATTCTTCATATCAGATTGTGAAATATGTGTGTGTTGACTTCTTGAGATATTCTGAGCTTGCCCTGTGAGAGTTAGTTGTGTGTGGTTTTTCTCTTTGATTCCTCCTGAATTGGGGTATCATTTTCTGCTTGATTATTTGTCTGGTGTTAATCCCTGCTTATCTGGGTGTAGGCTGCTGGAGAAGAAGTGTTATTTTCTTCTTAGTTTTTTATTGTCTTTTTTAATAGTGTATAAGTGAGGCTTATCTTATTTTCCAGAAATTCTCTAGAGTTCTGGGATGTTTTGGATGGCTTCACATTGGTTTGTGGGCTAGTATGCCTTGTGGTTGTAGCAGTCTATTTTTCTGATATATTTTTGATGTATGGTAGTGTTATGCTTTTCATAGCTTCTGTTGGTTGTGCTACAGTGAATTGACTGGTCAAGCACTTTTTAATAAAGCTTCATGGATATCCATTTTGTTGAAAGATATATGGCAGTCTGTTCTGGATGGGTGCAGTACAAAGTATTATTCTAAATAATACTTTTTACAAAGCCTCTCCTGTGAGAGGATGGTTTAATACTTTAATAATGGAGCACTTGGTTAATGTGGGTATGTTTTTCGATAGACTTACATTTCTAATTTGCTGTTGTTTTCTTTGCCAATGAGGATACTCAGGAAGGGTAGTGGTTTGTTATTTTTTTTCCCATATGAATTTTATTGAGATTGAAGATATTGATTATTTCATGTATTTTCTCTAGTAGTTCCTTTTTTATTATGAGAAGGTATCATCAACATACTGGATCTATATTTGGTTGGATGTGTGAGAATGCCATAGTTTCTAGATGCTGTATTGCAGCTTCTGCTATGAGTCCTGGGAATAGAAGGAATAGATAGGAGCAAATCCACATTCACTAGCACTGATGATATTACTTAGTTGGGCACTGAAACTGTTCTGTTTCAAGGTTGATGGCACACACAGAGAAGCTGTAATATTTACTACCATTACAGCCAATTGCAGCAGACAGGAATGCAATTCAAATGATGAGGCGAAAGTGTTTGTTTGAAAAATGCCAATATAACTCAAGAAGCAATAGTGTGGAAGTTGAGTCATGGCAACTGGAGTTATTTTCTTTTTTGATGGGGTTGAAATGTTTCACTGCTTATCCAAGTAGCTTCTTCAGTCTTACTTAGACAAGCAAAGAAACATTTCAAGTTTAAAAAAAGAAAAGAAAAGTCCAGTTACCATGACTTAATCTCCAGACAATTTTACCTTGATGACTGAGAATCTTCATCAACAAGAAGCAAATAGCATAAGTTCCATTCTGGGTCGGTCACCAGGACCAGATATGTAGTCTTCCGAGCTTTCAGAGTCATGCTGAAACCCATCCTCAGGGAACTTCTCAAATGAACTTGCCTTCATTTGTAAGCAATAGAGTAATCCCAAATGCATTCCAAATGCCAAAATAACCCAATTCAAGTAGTCAACCATTCCAAAAATCAACAAAAAAGCAGGAGCAAGAGTCACAAGTTGGAGAGCAAAACAATGGCGTCCAACAAAGACTGCAAGCAAAGAAGCTACCTAAATCTGTCTGCTGACACCTGACTACAATCACTCATGCTTCACCATTTGTTTAGTGAGAAATCTCACTGAGGAATAGCAAAAGTAGTAGCAAGAGCAGACCTCTATACCATCCCATAATGCTGTACAGCACTCTCTGGGTGGTTCACAATGTCAGCTTATTGCCCCCAATAATCTAGGTCCTTATTTTACCGATCTTGGAAGGCTGAATCAACCACGAACTTCATCAGGCTTGAACTCCTGGCAGTGGGCAAAACTTGTGGCAATACTGCATTCAAACCACTGTGTCAGCAGGGAATGTTACTCTGGTTGCTTCCAGAGGTCTAGACCTGGGACTTGGGGGGGGGGGTTGTGCCTCATCATCTGACTGTTCCAGTTGCACAGGAGATACCTGAGGCTGATCAGTCTCAACTGAATCCTATCTTGTTGAGTCCTGAGGCTGATAATACCAAAGTCAAGACTTAACTTAAACAACATAATCAAGAGCCAGAATACAAATCATGGCTCATAACAGAAACTTCTACAAGCAACCAATAAAGATGGTTATATTTAACCAAGTTGGTTATATTTAACCAAGCACTCCACAGTTTAACTCTGAGCTTCATATATTCCCTTATAAATGACTATGCCATAACATCTGTTTAGTATTCTGGGAAACATTTACCATGAATGAGAAGTTACTTTAAGAAGTGACAATGGAAAAACCATGCATTAAGGAAAGGAGAGACAAGGATGGATCTTGTTCTTCTATCTCTTCAATTTATACAGTTAATATAACAATGGCAGCACCACAAGAGAGGACAGCTGGAATAAAAGTAGGAACTCAAATTACTAATGATTTGAATTATGCAGGTGACACCATTTTGTTGGCTCAAAGAAAAGAACATTAATAAGAACTTGCTGTGAAAGTAAAAATAGAAAGTGAACAATGTAAATTAAAGTTAAAGTTCATGTCAACCAGCAATCTAGTGAACTTTCTACTGAAGTGAAAGTAGTAAATCAATTTTTTTTTGGGGGGGGGGGCTCAAGAATAGCTTTACTGGAAATGTGTTGGTTTGCCATAGCCAATGAGTGGAATTGCGCCAATTGCTCCAGTTGTTGTATTACTACAGGGGTTCAAACAATCGGTTACCTACGACATGAATGGCTTTCACCCCACAGTGGTTTCAGATAAACCTGAATGCAGATAACAGTAGTACACAACCAGTGGCTTTTGTAAGTTTGCCCTCTTCTGTTCCACAAACCCCGAGTTAGATTGTCGTTCTGTAAGGTACAGACCCGTTTATGCTCAACACCAGCCAAATTTCAGCATAGTTTGGAAACTCTTGTTGTTACACAAATTCAGTCCCCATTATCAGTTACTAAAGTTAATTACTTTTCTCATTTTTCCTACCAGCAACACCTAAGCCCAGTTGAGAAATAAACATGGTTGCAATGCTTTTCTGTTGGTGTTTTTCATAAGATAGCAGAAACCATATCGTGTAGTAAATGGACCATCTATTACTCAAAATAAACATCACCTCCAAACTTGGTTTCTTTAGGGACCAATTACTGTCAGCCAAAACACCAGACCTGTAAAGGTTCGGGCTCTTAAACCCATTTAGCTGCTGTTTTGCTGGAGAGTAACCTTACTCTTTTCTTGACAACAAAAGCATAACAGTTTGTAAATCTTGCTACAGGGTTTTAATTTTATCTCCCTCTTGACAAATCAACAGTCTTGTTCTGAGCATTTTGAAATTAAGTTGTGGCCCCAGATGTCTATGCAGTTAAATGTACACAGTTCATCATGTAGTCTTAACATTGTTATAAACCGAGTTAGCCATCCTTCAACTGGTCATCATGTACACCGTACTTAAATCAATTTGTTTTTTTTTTTCTCTAAGTAGCAGTAACACTCTTTTACCCTCTTTCTCTGTTATACAGTTACTCTCCCCTTAACAAGCTTACTACATAACCAAGGATTAAACAAAGCCCTTACTGATAATAAATTAAATTTCAGGTTTAGGAACATATAAACATTAGTTAAATGTTCATTTTATACAAGAACAATATGCAGTACGTCACTGATGCTTTTATCTTTCCCACCATTTGCCCACATGATACATGTTGTTTATTCATGCGGCACATTTTTACCAAACCTGTTTCTATCTTTAGTTAATTTCATTGGTGCATTGCTCCACTTTCAACAACCCATAACTAAATATATTGTTTACAAGTTTGCACATTTTCTAGACATAGCTTAAACTAACATCTTTTTAGCCCCTTCTGGTGCTTTACTGGTATTTATTGTTGTTTTCTTTTCTTACAGAATCTGGAGCTACTCAATGTCCCCTAAGCCCCACAAGAAAAACATTTCCCTCTAACGAGTTTAGCGCAGTTAAGATAAAATCCTTCATTCTTGGTGGTTTGTTCCGTTCCTCCTAGTTCGGTGTTCTATCCAGCCGTCTTCTGCTTCTTCCAGCAATCTTCCGCGGTATGTCATGTCAATGTCAGATTTATCTCTGCGCAAAACTTCCAGTGAAGATACATAGTCATCATAACTTTCATCCAATGAGAAAAATGATGTAAAACTTCATGCAGCTCTTGAAAATATCATTCGTTTTACATGTAAAGCTCTTGAAAAAGTTCTCTGTTTCATGAAGTTTAAATGAGGCCTACACATTCTCACCCTTTCAAGACAGACGTGATCTAAGAGCGAGTTCACGTGTTAAAGATGTTATTGTGGGCACCTACACTGCTCAGCCAAACATACAACTCTTCTTTCAATTCTCCCAACACCTAGCAGCGACGACTCTTCATGCATGGAATATGGACTAAGCTGCTGGTCACCCACAGTTGTTAGTCCAATCAGCTATACAAAGCAGCTCATGTTCATTGTTCTGTTAAAAGTTAGCAATCTTCTTGCCTCATCATTCATTTTCTGGATCCCAAGCATTAACATCTCGGTGGATTTGTGAACCTACATTCCATAAACCATTCTTTTACGTAGAAGTAAGACTGCACTTCATACGACCAGGAAACATCAGTTTGTTCCTTCCCAACTGGCTGTTATTCAAGTGATAGACATGTTGAGTGACTTGGTTGCACATCTTTACGCAGGATAGTAAACCACAATTTAAACAGTGAAACAGCCTGTCTCGTATACACGTATTGTGCATTCACACTAACTCTCAATTATCTGAGCCTGGTATGGCCTGGGGCCCCACCATACCAGTCGTTGAGGTAATCCCCCGTTAGGAGATATGCCACAAGAGGGAGACGTATAGAAAGTAGTGTTTGGGAATAATACACACACAGTACAACCAGATACACTGTTACAGCCTAAATAATGTAGACTATTTTTACTTCCAGAAAGCTATTAAGCAAAGTCCCCAAACATAAGCAGATCCAAAGTCATTCACAAGTTAACCACATCAGTTTTCCCAATCCAAGGAAAAATCCCAAAATATCAAAAGTCCAGGTGTAAAAACAGTTCCAGCTATCAGACTTATACGTTAAATCCAGGTTAATAATCAGTCAATTAGTGAAAAATGGAGGAACAGCAGATTACCTTTGCCAAACAGAAGGGAAAACAAGATACACTCACACTCTCTTCTCGAGACTAAGATAAAAATAGCAACCCACGGTCTCTGGCTCCATCTTATGGCTGTTTCTGAGAACACCCAACACTCAGTTACATGTCTTGCATTCCCTTAAAGAGACAGTATACAAAATGTCGTACTTCCTGGTCTTAATACTAGATCTACACCCAACAATTACCTGGCTTTAAAAGGTGACTGAATTATTCCCTAACATAACATTACTCCAGGTGCAGTACTTATAGCAACAGCGCTTAGACTATATACCAACTTTCCAATGCTTTGACAAACCTCGTCTAACGCAGTGTACAGAGTATGCAGCCTGACATTGCCCCTTAACAATCTTGGCAGCTCCTCATTCTTTACCACATCTCGGAAGGATGGTAAGCTGACGGTCAACCTTGAGCCATCGCTGAAAGATCTCGAACTGCCAAATAGCAGGCAGGCCGGCCAAGTCCAGCAGACACAATACCATGCAGTTACTGCCAACTCTAACAAACTGGAGCCACTGGCCAGCTCGTATAATTGTCATAAATACATGCCAAGTTGATAATTTTAGATCACATGGACTATGGGGATGCTGCCCAACAGTCTCCAGTTGTTGAAACCCATGACATGTCACTTATTTCGTTGCCGTGTGTAACTTCAAGTGATCACTAAATATGCGTTGTAGACGTCAAGGGACTACTAGTACTGCTTCTATACATGAATAAAGTTCTGCAATGTTCTGATGATAGCCATGTTGTACTTTTAAATTCTGGTTTCCTCAAGACCCAAAAACAGTTGAGCCTCCTCCTCATGAGGGAGATGGACATGGTTAAACAAGTTGATATACACTGCTCAAAAAAACAATACAAGGAATAACTTAAACAACACAATGTAAGTCAATCTAGTCAATCACACTTCTGTGAACATCAAACTGTCCACTAGGTAGCAATTACCTGATTGACACACTCCAATTTCGCATGCTAATTGTGCAAAATGGAATAGACCAACAGGTGGGAAGCATTACGGGCGAGTTATCAAGACATCCCCAATAAAGGAGAGTGTTTCTGCAGCTGGTGACCACAGACCCACTTCTCCTGTTCCTCGCTTTCCTGGCTGATGGTTTTGGGAACTATTGTGAATGCTGGCCGTCGTGCTTTCACTCTAAGTGGTAGCATGAGACCAGAGTCTACAACCCACCACAAGTGGCTCAGTAGTGCAGCTCATCCAGGATGGCCACCAACAGTGTGAACTGTGGCAGACAGGTTTGCTCGTGCTCTGCAGAATTAGTTGTCCAGAGCATGAGGCACCTACAGAAAACAGACCAGTACATCAGGAGATTGTGGGAGGAGGCTGTAGAGAGGGCGCACACAAACCCAGCATTCAGGACCCTTCACCATCCCGCCTTATGTGCAAGGAGGGATTAGGAGCGAAATGCACTGGCCAGAGCCCTGCAAAGATGACCTCACAACAGGCCCACACAAATGTAGCATGTAAGCTCGCTCAAACAGTGCAGAAACAGACGCTACAGGGGTGGTATGCAAGGGCCTGACTATCCACAGGTCGGGGTTCCGTGCTTTCAGCCCAACACCCATTGCAGGACGTTTGGGGCATTTTGCCCAGCAAACATCAAGATTTGCGGCTCAAGCCATCTAAACGTCCTGTGCCTTCTTCCACAGAGTTGAAAGCAGGTTCACACTGAGCCACACTGGTGACAGACGTGGACAGGGTCTGGAGACACTCTGTGGACGAAACACCGTTCTGCTGCATGCAACATCCCTTCGCGAGGGAGAATGACCGGTTTGGCAGTTGGGTCAGTAATGTGTGGGGGGCATTTCTTTAGGGGGGCACCACCAGCCCTCCAATGTGCTTGCCCCAGAGGCAGCCTGATTTGCCTATTAGGTACCGAGATTAGCAGATGCCTTCCCAGACCCTTGTGAGACCATATGGCAGGTGCGGTTGGCCTCCTAATGGAAGACAGTTGCCGTAGACCTCCATGTGGCTGGAGTGTGTACAGCAGTTTCCTTGCAAGATGAAGGCATATATATATAAAGGCTGATGGATTGTCCCGCACCCTGTTCCCAGGACCTGAATCCACATTGAGCACTGAATACCCCAATGCACGATTGCACCACAGACTGAGTCCAGGGAGTTTGCGGGTTATTTAGTCCAGGCGTGGGGGAGACAGATCCCCTAGGAGACCATCTGCCACCCCACTCAGATCATTGGCCCCAGCATTGTAGGGAGTCATACCAGGCACGTGGAGGGGCCATGACATACCCTACTAATGGCCTCATTTTTGACTTGACATTACATCAAATGTTGGAATCAAGCCAGTGGTTGTTGTTTTTTTTTCAGCTTTAATGTTTGATTTGTTAACTCAAATCCAGACCTCCAATGGGGTGCTAAGTTTGATTCTCCATTGATACATTTTGGTGTGATTTTGTTGTCAGCACATCTCAATCTATGTTATATGAACAAAGTATTTTAATATAGCAATATTTTCACTTCATTTCAGATTCTAGGATGTTTCTTATTTTTGTGTTCCCTTATTTTCTTTTGACAAGTATATTAAGATCAATCAATCAATTGCACCAACAAATTTCACTCCTTCAATATTACTAGTTTATTTCTTAC
>BHFT01077726.1:0-16433 GCA_004320025.1 Laticauda laticaudata
GAACATTTTGCTCGTCCGTTGTGTCCTTTTTACTAACGTTTTGCATCCATTGGGCAGTGTGACAGGGCCTTAAAATACAGTAACTTTCCAATGAGATAGGTTATTTATGCAGATTTATTTGCCTAATTGAAAAACAAATTCTTGCTTTATTTGGATAATTTATAATTTTAGTTTCTAATATTTTAACAACTAATTCTTTGCATTCCTGGTAATGTTGCTAAATGTTTGGCTTAAGTTGAGTCTTGTTATTTAGTTCATGTTGTAAACTTATTGAATACTTATCATATTTATTTTGTTTATTTTGGATGGCAGATGGAACACAGTTCTATGATTTTAAGGCTTACAGTATTAGGTTTGCATTTCTACATGAGATATATGAATTTTTGGGATCAGTCTTGGATCCTGGCAAGTGTATGAAGAAGTCCATGTGGTGTTCTTGCACAATATTTTTCAAAAGTGGTTTGATGTCATCTGCTTCCTAGGGGTGAGACTTGCTCAGAGTCACCCAGCTGGATTCATACCTGAGGCAGGACTAGAACTCTAAGGTTTTAGCTCAGTATCCTTAACTACTATGTCAAAATGACTTCTCACATAAAAATGCAAGTAATAATATATTCCTGCATCTAAATTTTAAAAAAAAACTGCAGTTCATTTGTTCGTAGATTAAATCACCAAATTAATCCCTTAATTACTTATTCTAAAAGAAGAATTTGAAAGAATTTTATCATTATTATTAAATTATCAGTTTAAAAGTCTGAAGATGCATTGGAACTTCAACTTCCCAAGAGTCATCCTATTGGAGAGATGGACAGCATATGAATTAAATAAATAAATAAACAGTCAAATAAATAAATGAAAACTCCTGAAGGCCATGATGATTGGGACTCGTGAAAGAGCAATCACAGCATATCTAAAGAGCATTCTATTTTTACTTATTTATTTGTCAAACATGTACAAGATAACAAGTATAAGTATGAACATAAACAAGAATAAAGGGAGTAAATAGAGATAAATGGGGACAGTAAGATAGGATTGGTAGGTACACTGGTGCGCTTATGCATGCTCCCTTTAAGGACCTCTTAGGAATGGGGTGAGGTCCATGGTAGACAGTTTGAGGTTGAAACTGTGAGGGGTTGAGGCTGTAACAACAGAATCAGGTAGGGCATTCCAGCACTCCGTTGCTGAAGTCATATTTTCTGCAGTCGAGTTTGGAGCGGTTTACCTTGAGTTTGTATCGATTGTTTGCCCATGCATTATTGTGATTGAGGCTGAAGACGTCATTGACAGGTAAGACATTGTAACAGACAATATTGTGTACTTTGCTTAGATCAGACAGCAGGCGATAAAGTTCTTGATTTTCAGGCCCAAAATTTTGAGCCTGGAGACATAGGAATTTTATTGTGAGTGGAGGAGTAGAGAACTTTTCTTGAGAAATACCTCTGAACCCGCTCCATTGTGTTAATGTCCAATATACAGTGCAGATTTATGAATACTGACTTAAAAACAGATATTTTTTGAGAAGCATCCTAACATAGCTGTCAAATATTAAATGGAAAAGAAGAGTTGGTGTAAAGTTTTGTTTTGTTGTGTTTTTAAAAAAACTCGGTAGCAAGACAGTTGGTTTCTCCCACGCATTCAGTGCCAGTGTGCTGGAGAAGGAACATAATAACATATTGCCATCCACTCATTTCCACTTAGTGACTGTTTCCAACATAAACATCAATGTATCCTCCAAAATACTATTGTGCAGGTCATAAAATATACATGAATTGTTTTTTTTAAAATATTATTATTTAGTTTAAAGGCAGGCAAAAAAGGGATTTGTAAAAATAATTATTTTCTTTTGGGCTGTCCTGCTTAGCTGAGAAATAAATTGTACTATGCCTTAACAAGATCCACAGAAAGCTAATTATTGTATAGTTGCTCCAGGATTAATGGAAACCCTCTGTTCAGATTAATAATTAACGTTCACAAAATCTCGGCAAGAATATTTCCTGATGTTCTTTATCTAGTCTAAAATATCACCAAATTTTTTCTATTGATAAAAGTACAGTGAAAAGCTGTGCATTAAAAATAATTAACAGATGAACAAATATACATAAAAATCATCAGTCTAATAATTATTTTTAACTGAGAGAACTCACAGCAGCCTTAATGTAGGAAGAGAAGGAATAAGTAACATTTTTGACAAAAAAAAATAAAAAGCACAAAGTCAATGAGAGGATCGAAAAATGATAGAAAATAAAATAGTAGAGGCCTGCAAAGAACTAAAAGTTAATTGCAGCTTTGTTTTGTTTATTAAAAATGCTAAATGAACAAATCTGCAGCATCTATTTGAGAAAATTGACAGACTAAGATGGCCTAGCATCCCTGTGATTAACAGGCTTACTTATTTAATTTATTTTAAATTGATTTTTTTTCCATTTCCCTGTTATAATCAGGAGAATAGAAATATTCAGATTTTCCAATAGCACAATTCTAATTTGTATTTAAGTCAAAGATAGAAGCAGATGATTATGTCACTGTTGATAGCTCCAGAGTTTTCTAAAGATAATCACTTAAGTGCCTAATAGAACTGTGGTTTATAGAAGTGGTTTCATAGATATGAAGCTGAGGTCATTTGCTTGTGTCCAAATGGATACATCTCTTTATCATATTGCTACCAAATATGGGGAAAAAAATCCAAACTCACTGCACTTCCAACAATTTTTAGAGAATGGAATATTCATTCTAGTGATAAGACTGGTGCAGTCTACCAATGATAAACATAATAATTTTCTTTGGGTATAATATTTGGAATAAATATCATTTCCTTCTTGCATTCAATTTCCTATTGTTGCATCTCTGATCTTGTGACTTTTTAATCTGTAGATTTTACTTGACAAACGCTGCTGCTGAGGTGTTCCAGGTGGGAAGTACTAGTTTCAGCTCAACCCCTGACATGGATTGAATGGTTGTGACTCTCAATTAGATCTAATAACCTTCCAACATTAATCCTAAATGTGGTTATACTATTTTACTTCTACTTGGTGTGCAGTCTGAGGGTTGGCCTGGATTCATGGCTCTTCTTTGAGGAGCAAGTGGCAGCCATGAGTAGAGGATTATTCGAACAAATACATCTTGTGTATGAAGCAAGATTTGCAATTAAAGTTAATGGTGTAAGTTGAAAACATATTATTTGTTGTAGAATCCAAACTCTTGAAATGCATTGTATCTAGGTAGACTTTAGCGTAAGAACATTTCAGTTGCAAGAAAAGTCTCAAAGGGAGAGGCATGGTAAAAAAAATTGAGTGCAATCAAAGTTCCATTTTGTTTTCATGTGTATCATGTATGGTACTCTTAAAACCAGGTGGAACTTCAGTTGCACCATTGTGGACATAATTTTGACTTTCTTGTTAATATCCTTTCTTGATGATATCAGATAATCTGCTCAAAAGCTTGCCTTTTCTTTCTTTCATCTCTATTTGAAGCTAGCAGTGTTTTGCATTTGTGCTACACATTTTGCTCTTTATATAAATATGCATATTATAAATAGGCTAGTTTTTGTCAGAAATATACATTGTAATATTTTACTGAGAAAGCTCATCTGCAAATTGTTGTAAAATTCTGTAATTTTTACTAATCCTCAAATTATATAAACAACTTGAACCATGAGCAAAACGTAAATCTCCAAACTGGTAGTTACACTGGTTGGATCCTACCCTGACTAGGGGTGATATGACAGCCATGTTCCAATATCTCAGGGGCTGCCACAGAGTAGAGGGAGTCAAGCTGTTCTCCAAAGCACCTGAGGGCAGGACAGGAAGCAATGGGTAGAAACTAATTAAAGAGAGAAGGAACCTAAGGAGAAATTTCCTGACAGTTAGAACAATTCTCAGGTGGCATGTTACAATTAATCAGTGGAACAACTTGCCTCCAGAAGTTGTAAATGCTCCAACACTTGAAGTTTTTAAGAAGAGAGTGGATAACCATTTGTCTGAAGTGGTATAGGGTTTCCTGCCTAAGCAGGGAGTTGGACTAGAAGACCTCCAAGGTACCTTCCAACTCTGCTATTCTATTCTATTCTATTCTATTCTATTCTATTCTATTCTGTTCTGTTCTGTTCTGTTCTGTTCTGTTCCGTTCTTTTCTTTTCTTTTCTATTCTAATCGATTCATTTCATTTCCATTTGATTAAAAATGTTTGTAAAAATGAAATGAGATGAAGCAAAGTTAAACGAGAAAAACTATTAGATTACAATTAATTCTAGTTTTAATTTTTGTCACTGTTGATAGATACTGTTACAGTCAGATGGATGTAATCCAGGAAATTTTCCATATAGTTTCTAGGCAAAATAAAAAAATAAATTAAGAAAATGAGAAAAATATATTTAGAGATTGGTAACTTGAACTAGTAAAAACAAAGATAAAAATTGGTTAGCAATACACAGGGCATTTCTAGTATGCTTCAGCCATGGATCTTCAAGCATTTACAAAATTTATATGGCCTACTGCAATATATTCCTTCCTAGATAATTAGGGCCCATGGGGAATTATCAGACTTTAAATATATTAGAGTACATCTATTTTTAGGAATTTTAAAAAATTTGTGACCAGTTTACATCTGGTTCTTAGTCAATATCTTATTGAAAATCTATCCTCTTTCCACTATTCTACTATTCTTTCTTTTCTTCCCTTCTTTTAAACACTTTGAATGTGAAATAACCTCAGAAAACCAACTGATATAGAAATATATTTTAAATACCTGCTCTAATTCTTGTGGGTCATTCTCACTTATAGTTGCGGTCTTTAATAGAGCTATGGTTCACCTCATTGGAAAGTCTTACTCTAGTGTAATTAGAGTCTGTCTTAATCTACCCAAGATTTTTTTTTCATAAGGAATTTCCCATACCATAGGTTTATTCTGTGATAGGTATCTCTCCCCCTGGGACACTGTTAATTTATTTTTATTTTATGGAATTGTCACTTCTGATTTTATAGATTATATTATATTATATATTATATATTTTTCCTTAACCTACAAATATTCTGAATAGCTAGATAATTATATTTTATTCATAAGCCATTATACCTTATCTCTTTTTACTTTATTATCACTTAAATAGACTTTATACACTTCAACTATCCTTTTTACCTTTTACCTTGGTTCTTAATTTTCTTGTAACTTTATAATTTTATATTTATATAAGAATATTATATTATTATAATAAACCTGAACTGTTATAAGAATGTAGGCTATTTAAGTATAAATAGAGAGAGATCAAGGACAAGGACAGCTGATATAATTCTCCTAAAGCATAAATTTATTCAAATCCACCTGCATTATTGATCATCCAAACTAGCTGTCACTAATATAAATGGAATAGTATGGGTCCTATGAAGGAAAGTCAGAAAAGATTGTATATTTCTTGCCATGATGTATAGAATTTATTTGGGTAGCCTTGTCATTGGAGAGCATACAGTATTATAGTCCTTTGGATCATTGTGCTCTTCAAGGTGAGATCCATCCTCAGCCTCTTGGCTTTCCAAAAGGGTGTGTAAACCTGGCTCTGACAACTGGTTTGTTGCCCCAATGGGAACATCACGTTTTCGAGGTGGTTAGTAGATTAAGAAGAAGATCCTATCTCTACCCACATTTATTTATTATTTCTTTTTAATCTATCTTTTTAGAACAATGTTTAATGTTTTAATATTCTAGTTGTTATTTTATAAGATTCTAAAGCACCAGGATTCACTTAATAGTAAGTTGGGCAGCATAAAAATATAATATATAAAAATAAAAATCAATAAATTTTATGGCTTTTTTCCCAGAATTTTTCAGTAACAATATTTTAACCATTTAAGTTATCTTACTGCAGAAAAAACAGTTTTAGTTGATACTTGCCCTTTAGCAAACCCAACAAAAAGGGGTGTGGCCCTGGATCAGTGTTTGATGTTACATACTGTGCCATCTTCCTAGCATATACTTTCTCTATATGAAAAAAATCTGCACAAATCATCCTCATATGTATGTAATATAGGCATCTAGAATTGCGTTTTGGATGACATCCAAAAGTTTAGCTTATCGTGAGATGAACAACAAAGATGATTAGGACATTAGAGGCTAAAACATATGAACTGGGTATGGCTAGTCTAATGAAGAGAAAGACTAGGGAGATGTGATAGCAATGTTTCAATATTTGAAGGGCTGTCACAAAGAGGAGGGACTCAACCTATTTTCCAAAGCACCTGAAAGCCAGACAAGGAAAAATGGATAGAAACTGATCAAGGATAAATTTTCTTACACTGAGAACAATCAACCAATGGAACAACTTGCCTTCAGAAGTTGTGGAAAGGTTTCAAGAAGAGACTGGACTGCCATTTGTCAGAAATGGTGTAGAGTCTCCTGCTTGGATAGAGGGTTGGACTAGATGACCTATAGCATCCCTTCCAACTCTATTATTTTGATATTCTGTCATTGCAAGCTGAAGCATTGGAGAAAAAAAAGGCAACATATCAACATTTAAAAACATAATAAGACCTGCAGGTGATAATTTCACTAGCTGCCAGTATGTATAATTAACTGCATTTAATAGTATTTCAAGTAGATTAATTTCAACCTTTGTATTAATTATCTACTCTGAAGAAGTCTTTGAAAGACATCCCTGTAGTTGATATCATCTTAATAAAATGCACAAAGGTCATCTTACAAGTCTAATTGCATAATATATGAATGCCAGGGTTCTTTATTTTACTTGTGGTTTAGAAAGCTTACATTTTTACGATAAATAAAGAGATTGATAGGGCCCTTATTAAAGTATCTTTTATAACTAACTTACATTAACAAACAGAGGCAAAATGTGGTTATTTTTATTGGCAAAATATCCTCACTCAAGAGATGTAAAATAGGATAAAACAGTTTATGATTTAAGGAAGTCATTCTGACTTTCCAAAGATGGCTGTGTCCATCTTTTCCTCTTACATGCAAAATAATTGGATATTGGTAGCCATGAATTTTCTGGAATTAGATCTCCTGTATTTCTTTATTTGCCAGAGATGTTGATTATTTCTAAGCCAAGTCATATTGCTTTCAGTCTTGTGTTGCATTAGAATTTAAACAACTAGTATTCTTGCTATGAAAAGAAGAGGAGAATGTTGAGACTTTAAACAGCAGCAAGCTGATAAAATGTGGTTGGGGAAGGTTATATATACACTCATTGAGCAAGTCAGAAAGCAAGACATTCTAGTATTTTGAAGAAGATATTCTTTCATTTTGTATTTGCTTCCTATGTGGAAGTTCTTTAAACTTCTGCTCTATGCATCTGTGCACATACATACATGTATAGATGTTGAATAACATGAGGTAAAGTTCTGAGTCTTGAGATATCTTAATTGGAGTACTCAGTGGCTTATCTGCTAGGCAGAGCATTTGTAGCCAGGTTGGGAGAAAATCAATGCTTATGGTTTTATTTCTCAAATGTTCTCATATGTTCCCTACTGCAATAAAAAGAAGTCTGGGCAGCTTACAGTATATGTAGAACCAAAATTAAAATATCCATAGTTACTGTAGGTTAAAACCAATTCAAATAATAATAAGAACCAAAGCACACACATACCATAAAAACCATCAGAAACCCAACAAAAACACAAAATGGCATCAGTGTAAATTTTAACAAAAGGTCTTCTGGAACAATTTAGTATCCAATCCAGAAATCCAGAAAAGAGGAGGCCAGCTTGACTCCCTTGAGGAGGTTGTTTCAAAGTATGTGAACTGTCTAAGATAAGCAATGTTTACTAACATGACCCTCTTGAAAAAATGGCATAATAATAGGGACTTACTGCCTTTTTTTTAATAACTCAAGGTGATACTTATTCTTTGGAGTAAGTTACCCCATCCAGGATGAGAATTTTGATAACCATATTCCAATAGTGATTGCCTGAGGAATATGATGTCAGAGATGGAGGTATCAAAATAGTAGATGATCTCTATTTTTGACCTGGTTATCCCATTTTGGTGACCAGATTGCCATTGTCATGCTTTTGGTCATAATAAACTGATGGTTAATGCCAGACCTGTTTGTAATAAGCCCATCTTGATTCACAATTTAGTGATGGATGAAGCAGCAGATCATACACTGAAAACTGATTGTCAAGGATGACAGAGTTGCCTTGTCAGAGACATGTTCTGGTCCTTTAGCATATTTGATGGCAAGGTTAGGGAGAAGAACTACACAAGCTGCATTTGCTATTTGACTCCCAAATGCAATGCAAGATACTGGTTATCAAATATTACGAGGCCTAGTTATCTGAGAACAGGCCATCTACTCTCCTGTTCACCTTTCTTGTTCTCTCTGACAGAGGAGGCTTGCTTTGGGTCCACCAATTAAACAATGATATTAGCAGGACCCAGGAAACAGGCCTTCTAAGCAATGGTGGTATTCAGCCAGTTTGCACCGGCTCAAAAGAATTGGTAGCAACAATTTGTCCTGGGTCACCGAACTGGTAGCGACTTCTGGCTGGCCACGCCCCCAACCCGGTCGCCCAATTGCCCAGTCACTGCTTGCTTGCATCTTATGGCTGCTCAATACTCACTCCCCTTTTCCTGCTGCTCAATGCTTCCCCCGCCCAACCCCTCCCACCCTCGCCCACCCACGCCCTATATATGTTGCTTTTGCCACATGGCCCAGCTAATTGCCTTGCCAGTTGCCTTGCTGCTGCCTGGTCAGCTCAGCTAACCAAAGGTAAACAACACATGCTTCCCACTTACCCTTTGCCTTGGGTTGGGGGCCAGGGCCCCAGGAAATGCTATTCCCAGAGCCTTCACCTACCTCGGCCAGGTTGGGAAATGCATGATTCTCTGGCTTCGGCCTTGCCCTGGAGCCACTGCCTGCTCACCACCTGCTCACCACCTGCTCTCCCTTAAGCACGATGCATCGCCCAGTTTCCCCTCCTTCAGAGGTCCCGTCCCTTAATCTACTCACTTCCCTACGACCACCTCTTTTGTCATCCGTGGCTGTGACCTTACCTTCCTCCTGTGGCTGGCTGCCAGGGAAGGCAAGCCAAGGCTGAGAGCTGCTGGGCTCCCTGCCAGCTCACATCTTGCCTCCCCTTGTTGCGAGATGCTTGTAGCCGCTGCCTCCCAGTGTGGAGAAGCCTCCTTTGCCACTCCTGATGCCTCTTTGCCAGTCCGAACCAAGCCAGCTGGATGGAGGCTTCTTGCACCGAAAAAAGAGGAAGCAGCTGCAGGCTTCTTGTGCCAAAAACTATTGGCCTCTGCTTTTTGAATGCATCAAAAAAGAGCTTCAGTCCCACTGCCATTGCCGCTGTGTCCTTCACACCAGCCATCCATGTGGACCTCATTGCCTGCTATGCCAGAGGGAATTTCCTGGGCAAGTACCTCTGCTCTGGTGAAGTAGGCAATGGGGTGCACCCCAGAATGAAGAACAGAGAGGTGAATCCCAGCTGCTGCTGTGTTGCCATCAAGAACTAAGCTGGTAGCACACATGCTGAATCCTCACAGAAGGTCCTGATCCAGGCCTCAAGTGCATACATGAGGCTGAGACCTTCTGAGAGGAGATGGCATGTGGGCAAGTCCCTCTGGCACCATGAGATGCATTGCACATTCTCTCTGTATGTCCAAGAAGGAGGAGAAGTTGAGTGAACTTTTCTGCCTCCATTCCCTTCACTCCACTGCTGCTCAGAAGGGACCAGCCTGTCCCTTTAAGGTACTTCGATGTGGAGGGCGAGACCAAAAAGGGACATGCAGGGTGCAGGAGCTGCCTTCCAACTCCCAGCCAAGTCTTGCCATGTCCCCCCACCCCTGACCAAAAAGCCTCCAGCCACCACCTCTTTGCTGACAGGAGAATCCTCCAGCTCCCAGCTCAGTTCTGACCAGCAAAGAAGTGGTTGCAGCAGGCCCTTCGTGCTTGCAAAAAGCAGAACAATCACAATTCCTCTGCATGCTTTCTTCATTCCACTGTCCCCAGGGAGAATGCTTTCCTTGCGCCGCTACCAACCTGTCCTGGCCAGCGGGTGGATGGGCAGCCCTTGAGAGGGGCGGCAGAGGTATGTATGCATGTGAAGCAGCCCTGGTACATCCGCCCTCCCCACCCTCCAGGAATATCACCGTCACCGCCATAGCCACTCTCTGTCTTTTTTCTGGGGAACGAAATAAACAAAGTGAGCAGCATGCTTTGGTCGCCACCCCCATCACTCGCTTTCTGCCTTCTCACACCATCCCAGTTAGACGAGGTGTGTGTGTATGTGTCTGTGTGTGAGACAGAGAGAGAGAGAGAAAGAGAGAGAGAGAGAGAGAGAGGTGTGTGTGTGTGCATGATTTACATACAATCAATGTCTCTAGTCCAGAGCATTTTGCTCTACAAAGGATTGCATTTGGGAAACATTAAATCAATACTGATTTTCCAGGAGGGATTTNGTAATATGTTAATATTTGCTGGCTCCTGCTTATATTTTCTGTTTAGACTCTTTTACACTTGTCCTTGGAAAGACTATTAATGCTAGTAGTACTGTAGTTTCTCCCCCTTGAGATTGAGAAAGAGAGGGGGGGAGGGAGAGGGAGGGAGGGAGGGAGGGAGGGGGAGAGAGAAAAAGAAAGATGGAGATGTGGCTTCTTGGGAGTGCATTTTGGAGAAGTATCAAGAGAAATGCTAAAAGGGCAATCAGTTTGGGATTAAATTCCAAGTGAAATTGGGTCTTCAGGGTAGGGAGATGTGAAGAATTTTCAACTTCAGGTTTCTAAAAATCTTATTAAGATATTGATCTCACTTTTAAATCAGATTTTTAGAAACCTGCAGTTGAAATTCTGAAATGGTATAGAGTTCCCCCCAAGATCCCTTCTAAGTGTTATTCTTTTATTCTGACACCTTTCCCAGGATCTCTACTCAGATTTTGGCATCCTCAGTTTTCCTGCCTGAGCAGAGGGTTGGACAAGATCTCCAAAGTCCCTTTCAACTCTGTTATTCCTTATCTGAGGATGCCAAACTCTGAGTAGAGGTTCTGAAAAAGGTGTCAGAGTAACAGAATAATACTTAGAAGGGACCTTGGGGGAAACTTTATACCATTTCAAAAAAATGGCTGTCCAGTCTTTTCTTAAAAACCTCCAGTGTTGGAGCAGAACTTTTGGTGGCAAGCAGTTCCACTGGTTAATTGTTTTCACAGTCAAGAACTTTCTCCTTAGTTTTAGGTTGCTTCTCTCTTTGTTCAGTTTCCATCCATTGTTTCTTGTTTGTCTTCTGGTGCTTTGAAAAATACATTTCTTTCTGGCAGCCCCTTAAAAGCCTGTTGCCTATCGCATTCTTGGGCAAAGCATGTGTGAGTCATTTCCTCCTTTCAGTGGTCCATGAAAGTATATCTATAGCATGGAGATAATAAAGTTGAAAAAAAGGTGAACAACATTTTTACAGAACTTTTTTTACAGAACAGATATGTTGAGGCTGGGTGTGACAAGTAATGGCTGGGAGGGGAGGGGCCAGGTGAGGCACCTCTTGACATGAGTAATATTGAGTTGGCCATGCCCACACAGTCACATGACCACCAAGCACACCCATCCAATCACATGACCATCAAGCCACACCCACAAAATAAGCCATGCCCACAAAACCGGTAGTAAATTTTTTTGAATCCCATCACTGACTGGGAAAGAACATAGGTGCACTGCTAGGGACACCAAAACTTTGGTGAACACTTTAGGGGTGGAAGATAACCCAAAGGGAAGGGCCCAGTATTGGAAATGCTGCCCCTGATAACAAAACCTTAAGAAACATCTATATGAATAACAGATTGGAATGTGTAAATAAGTTTCTGTCAGTTCTATGAAAGTGAGGAAGTCCCCCTCCTTAACATTCTCCAGAATAGTCTGGAAGGAATGCATTTTGAAATGCCTGTAAACTATAAATTTATTGAGTCTTTTCAAATCAAGAATTGCCCTCCACCCTCACCCCCGAGGCCTTGAGAGAGTCTGGAATAAAACCTCATTCCCCACTGGTCCTCTGTGACTTCTTGGATGCCTCTGAGCTCCAACATGTGCTGTGTAGCTGATTCCATGAGCCCCCTTCTCACCTTATCCCTAGAAATAGGGCAGGAGATGAAAAACCTTGGAGGAGTAGAGTAGAACTCCAGTGAAAGACCCAATCTTATTGTATTTAATACCCAGGCTTCTGATGTAATCTCTCCCCATTTGTCAACAAACCTAGCTAACTGAATACCAATGGGGAAAGTCTGAGAAAAATTAGCATTGGTGATGGAACGGGCGATTTCCTCCTCCTCGAAAGAGCCGTTTGCCCAAGAATTGTTGTCTGCCCTTGCCTGAATGATCTGGAGGAGGCTCAGGACATTGATAGGATGTCTTGCCTGAATGCTGGAAGCCAGATCCAAAATTTGCCCTGAAAGATGGGTGTCTGAAGTAAGGGACAGGTCAATTCTTGTCCTCTTGTACAATGATGGAAGCACCTTCCATCTTTGGTTTTGACCAGGAACAGCTCTAAAGCTTCCCCCAAAAGCTTGTCCCCTCACACAAGGATTGAAGCAAGCTTCTACTTCCTCCTTCCATCAGCATACCAATTACGCAACCACACATGCACCTGGCTGCCACAGATGAAGTGATACCTTTGGTGGCATACCTGTCCCCATGAAGAGTGACATCTGCTGTGAATTCAATTGCTGCCACAATCTTATTGAGGTCCTGATGGGTATGGATGTCTTCTGCAGGAATTCTTTCTCATAGTTGCTTCAAACACTCTGATGAATAATTAGGCTGACCACCCAGGCAGCTGCCTGGTGCAAACTCTGACTGCCCAGGCAGCCTCCTGGTGCGAACTCTTGAAAGACTGTTCGATCTGCTTTTCCTCGGCCTTGAGGACTTCTTCCAGATCAGAAGGAGCTGAAGAGGTTGAGGCCAATGCTGCAACAGGTGTGTCCACCATGGGCACTTGAAGGCTCTTTGTGAGTTCTGGACCAACATTGAAAAACCTGCGGTCCAAAGATAAAGGATTGGGCCCTGTACCAGGAGACTCCAACTGCTACTGAACAACTTTCAGAAAAAACCTAGGAGATGGGACCACCTCCTTCCTAACTGTAGGCTCATTGAAGAGAACATCTGACTCTGTGGGAGGCTGAGCATGGCCTCCTCGTCATCTGCATCTTTCTGACTGGGCATGTTCCTGGCTTTGAATAGCAAAGGACTTTATAATGTATGCTTGAAACAACCTGAGAACGCTGGTATCTCAGGAGAAATGCCCTCATCCTCAGACATATCAGACTCTATCTTGTCTGGTTCGCCAATCAAGGAATGCGTAGCAGCAATAGATGGAGCGTCGGCTGATGCAGACGGAGAAACATGTTCCTGAATCAAGGAACTCCTTTCTGACAGTAGGATCTCTTGATCCCGGGAAGGTCTCATTGAAACCTCAGATGCCACTGAAGAATGCCAGGCAAACCTATAGATATAGCCCTATCAATCAGGAGCTGTAGATTAACTGGCATATCTGGTTCAGAAGGCTTAGCAGGTCTAAGACGAGAAGCAGTGGGCGTAAAAGTGGCCTCCACTCCAGGCTACTGCATTCTCACTCTTGCCAAGGAACTGCTCTGAAACCCCATGAGGATCACCATAATGACTTCCCTCAGCCAAGTGATGAGGAGAGGCCTCACCAAGTTTGGGCTATGGTTCTGAAGGATGGTCCAGGTTCCTGATACTGAAGGTCTAACCTCACTGTGATGTGAAGCAGGAAAAGTTTCCTTTTCTGAAGATCTTATCTTACAGGCCTTTTGCACCTTGGCAATATGCTTCTTTATGGCCTTCTGGCACCTGGAAGCATCCTTCTCCTCCACTTTAGAGGCCTTCTTAGCTGGCTGCTTTCCCTGTTTGCTGCTTGAAGCAGATGGAGCTGTCCAGTGGGATCTTGCTGCTCTAGAGGGCCTGTGCCTCTAGGGACATCCACCATCCTGAATGCAGAATGCCTTCTTGGACTAACAGTCCTGTGCAAGGAGGAGAACACACGAAGGGTTTTAAAATCAAGAGGATATCTTCTTACTTATCCCTAACCTCCAAGAACTACTCTTTTTCAGCCCTAAGCAACTTCAATAGAATGTTTTCACTACTGGGACTCATACCCGTTGGGGCCTAATAGGGCTATTAACTAAAGACCAGGTCTGGCCTGAACCCTGGGAACCCTGGTCTATCTCAGAGATAGGGACAGGTCCCCCATTGGGATGAAATAAATTAAACAGCGCCTACCCTTTGATGTCTTCAGGCCCAGCAATGATGAGAGATCAATGGTCTAGTGCTGGCCAGGTGCTGGAGTGGACTGGAGGAGTAGGCCGAGCCTCTTCCAAATGGCTGCCTCAGGCCTAGAAGATTTTCAAAATCACTGCCACCAGCCATGAGGTGAATCAAAATCACCGCCTGTGGCCACAAGGCTTCCTGCTTCATGGAGGATCCCCAATGGAGATTCCCTGGCCTTTGGCTGCTCCCTGGATCGCAGGGGCAGCTGGCCCCTTGAATTGCAGTCTCATCTTCACAGAGGAGCTTGGAAATAATCCCGCAGCTCCAAATAGTGCAGCTGATGCCACCTGCAGTCTAACTACTTTGTTTGGATTCTTGAGTGTTATTTTAAGTGGGGTTCAAAACCCACATAGGAATTGTCTCTACTGCCTCAAATTCAAATTTCAATTAAAGACTTGCTAGGGAATCTCTTCCCAGAAACTTATTCCCAATTAGAAGGGGATTAATTTGGGGACTTCAAATCTTACTCCAGATGCTGTAATACTTTGTCCACTTCATTTCATCTCTGCAGTTGTTATCTCTAATATTAAAGTTCTCGCTGTCCCAGTGTCAATTAAAAAAACACAACTTCCTCTTCATTAGATCCCACTTAATTTCATCTTCTGCCATCATATCATCACTTGCGGCTCCCTTCTTTGGATTGGGAAGTCTTTCTTGAAATGTCCAGGCTGGCCATACCCAAAACATCTCCTCACTCTGTTCTCCCTGTCCATATCAACATGTCCTCTTCCCCTTCACTTGGTTCCACCCTCTCTTTCCCTTATTTCTATTGCCCCTGCTTTCTCTAACTCCTTCTTCTCCTAGCACTGCTATCATGGCTTCCAAGTCATCACAAATCTGTGCAAACCAGCTTAACTTTCTAGCTAACTAGACCAAAACTCTCCCTGCCATTACTTTCACCCAACTACCCCAACACAATAATGTTCTTTTATCCTCGGCAGATAGCTCATTTAATAACTTCAGCAGATAACAGATAATCAGAGTTGGAAGGGACCTTGTAGGTCATCTAGTCTAACCCCACCGCCCAAGCAGAGACCCTACACCATTTCGGACAAATGGCAGTCTAATTTCTTCTTGAAAGTCTCAAGTGATGGCACTGTCTTTCTACTTATTGTAATTTCTAATTCATCTCTGTAACAATTACTAAAAGGACAATAACTTGTGTTGCTAACAAACAAATACACAAACAATGAATGCCATAGGATGAAGCATATTGACCTTTAAACATCCATAAGGCACACAGACATAAAGACATAAAAGAAGACGTTAAGAGGAACAACTTAGATATTTTGAGTCAATGCTCTAAAATATATTTGGATCAAACTTTAGTGTCAATTTTCTGCTTTGAGCAAAATATGGATCAAGAGCATATACAGAGTGTGCCTGGTTTGAATTTTGATTTTCTTGCTGAGCTAAGCTCCATTGTAACTTGCATTAAAATGGGACCTGAGCCAGCTTCAGACATAACATTTTAGGCAAACTGCCCACCTCAGCCTAGCCATCTAAAGTTTCTTTGTTTGCAGAAGTGCTGAGAGAAATCGTGATATGAAATATGAAAAGCTGTGTAATCTATAAAAAGTTATTTTCCAGCACCACCTTTCTTAGGCAAAGCAGGAAAAAAATGGTTAAAGTGAGCTAAAAGCCTCACCACCACCCCTTTCCTGCTTCTCTTGCTCATTCAAACAAAATAATTATCTCTCTCTCTTCAGTAAATCACACACATTTCTCTATGGGATCTTTCTTATTTCCTTGCACACACTATTTCTTACTCTCCTTTTAATCTGGGATGGGGATCAACACAGAGATATTTAAGCCCCTGTCACACAGCACCAATGGATGCAAAGAGGATGTAAAATGGAGAGAAACACTTGACATCCGTTGGTTAACGCGATGCTTCCGTTCTGTACTCACTGCGTCCATTTTTCATACTCTCTATCCGTCCAGCATCTGTCTACTGACATTTCATCCGCGAATTGCGCAGCATTGCCTGCAGCGGATGCCTAGCGGATATTAGCGGCTACGCATAAGGATGCATTACGGATGTCTAACGGCCATGTTTTACCCATTATTGCGTTAGTGGATGCCAGTAATGCGACGCGGTTGAATACTTTTCTGCTCAAAAAGTTTTGTTGCAGCTCCAAAACTTGTTTGAGCGG
>BHFT01077727.1:0-13141 GCA_004320025.1 Laticauda laticaudata
ACGCCAGCCAGATGAATATCCATGGATGCTGGTAGGCAGAGGCAGAATTCCACCCCCCTTATTTTCCTCCCCAAAAACTAAGCCCGATCACATAGTTCCGTAGTGAAGCACAGGTATCCAGCTAGTATTTTATTCATTTTTAATTTTAATTTTTTGTCAGATGATGGACACGCGTTTATCGTAAGCATGTTTAAAACTCAGTGCCAGATGAAGCTTGCCTTGTTCATATGAGCTGTTTTATTGTCGTTCAACGATACCTCTTGAAATGTACTTTAGGCTTCCTTTAAACTGCCTTATCCAAATGGTTGGTGCTGTTATTTTGCAAGATTATTTTCTCCCTGTCCTGTAGGATCGAGATTGGCAGCCGCTAAATCCGGGTGATCCCATATTTTTGACTCTGGAAGGAAAGGCCATCGCGTACGACGGAGAGGCGACGGTATACCCAACCTTTGTGAACGAGGCCGCCTACTACGAAAAGCAACAAGCCTTTGTAACGACAGCAAAAGAAAAATTGAGCGCAAAAGGGCTCCAAGTCTCTTAAACTTCCTCTAAAGTGCCTGCAGATATTTCTCGTCCAATGTAGCCTAAAGACATTGTAGCTCCTAGACTGAAAATTCAATTTATTGTTGTAAGCAGTGGTGCGATTCAACCAGTATAACAACCGGTTCGGTGAGTGCACGCTTCGTGGGTACCAGCATTTTAAAAAGCCAATTTTCAGCTCTAATACTTACCTTCTACTGCCACGCGAATCAGCTATGCTCTAGGACAGGGGTCCTCAAACTTGGCAAGTTTAAGACTTGTGGACTTCAACTCCCAGAATTCCTTAGCCAGCTGACTGTGGAATTCTGGGAGTTGAAGTCCAAAAGTTGCCAAGTTTTGGAGACCTCTGCTCTAAAAAAATGAAATAAAGCATAGAAATGCTCACTGGTCCAAACTGGTAAAATCCTACCCCTGGTTGTAAGAAATAGAAAGCACTTACTCAGAAAACAATTATAATTTTTTATGCACTTTACAGTTGCTGTTTTTAATGATACTTTTAAATTGTTTTAAATGGTTTTGAGGCTGCTAATAATTCTCGACTAACAACAATTGAGCCCAAATCTGCTGAGCCATGCAGAGTTGTTAAAACGAGTTTTGTCCCGTTTTATGATTTTTCTTGTTCAGTGAATTGCTGCAGTTGTTAAGTTAGCAACACCGTTGTTAAGTGAATCTCGATTCCCCATTGACTTTCCTTGTCAGAAGGTCGCAAAAGGGGACGCTGCAACAGTCATAAATACATACATTCATTTTGTGACAGTTCAAACTCATAACAGCACTGTAAAAAAGTGACTGAATGGAGCTCCGCCTGACAGTGACTTTTTTCACACTTCCAACTGTTGCAGCAACTTCGGACGTTTGGCAACTGACTCATATTTATGACGGCCGTTGAGTCTTCGGCATCTTGCAACCCCCTGACCAGCAAAGTCAATAGGGAAGCCAGATTCACTTAACAACCGTGTTACTGATGGAACAACTGCCGCAATTCATTTAACAACTGTGGCAAGACTAGTCGTAAAACGGTGCAAAACTCACTTTACTACTGTCTCAAAATTGGGGGCTTAATTGTAGTCGTAAGTTGAGGAATACCTGTAGTTCAGAATTTATGTGTGAGAAGAAAAATTGCTTGAAGAAAACAAGGAAGAACTGGGATAAAGAAATGTTATAAATGTTTTGAACCTGGATATATAAATGTGAATGGAATGGAATAAAATATAGGGATAGAATAGAATAGAATAGAACAGAATAGAATAGAATAACAGAGTTGGAAGGGACCACAGAGGTCTTCTAGTCCAACCTCTCACTTAGGCAAGGAACCCTACACCACATTATTTATCAAATATTTCTGATAAAGAAATGTTATGAAACTGACATTTTAAGCCACTCTAGTTTCAATCAGAGCACTGAATCTAGAAGATACTTTAGATCGAAAAAACCAGACACGGGAAATCCTTGACTTTTGACCAGTTGCTTAGCAACCCTTTGAGCTTATGATGGACTCCAGGGTATTCCATGCCTCCCCTGCATAGTCACACGACCTCATTTTGGGCCACCAGCCCCCCTTTATAGTTATGTGCAGCATCCCACATGACTTCATTTTACAATGTTTTGGGGTTTTTTTGCCGAAAACTGAGGTAAACATCCAGTTTTCAGGCAAACCGGCTGATAATGAACCATCTATTTGTTTTAATAACCGTTGCAAAAAAAAAATCATCAAAGTGGATGGATGACCCGTTTTATGTCCATCCCAAATCTAATGGGCAAGCTTCATTTTGGTCGTAAGTTGAGGACTTTCTGTAAGAGTGAAAATTTCTCCTCAGAGTGAGAAGGATGATTCTTTCCTTGGCCGTCACAGAACTGCACACTTAGGGAGATAGTCGTGCTTATAAAACAATTGACTTTATTTCTCTTATTTGCAATAAATTATATATGTATACATATTTTAAAACACAATCCCGGGTCTGATAAATCCCTGCATAAAATCATCAGGTTTGGAAAAATGACAAATGCCACACGTGGGTCTCTCTCGCTTTTCCACAGGGAGATTTTTGCCCAATTGCACATCTGGCTGTAAAGTGCAGATCAAAAAGCAGTGATTGGCTTTCTGGCAACTCTCACAAAACATCACTTACAAAAAAAACCAAGAAATACTTGAATAAATACCGCACATACTTGGAATTCAAGAATATCCTTTGCAGATGCACACATCTCTTTATTTCTCTCTTTTTCCTTTTTCTCTTTTCTTTTACTCTTTATCTCTTTTTCTCTCTCTCTTCTCTCCTTTTCTTTCTCTCACACACACAGTGTACACTTTTTTCTCTCTCTCTCTCTCTCACACACAAAGATACACTTTCTTTTTCTTTCTCACTTTCTTTTTATCTCTTTTTTTCTTTCTCTCTGTGTACTTTTTGTTTCTTTTTCTTTCTCTCTCTCACACACACACACAGAGTATATACTTTCTTTTTCTCTTTCTCTTTTTTCTTTCTTTCTTTTTCTCTTTCTCGCTCCTCTCCCCCTCTCTCACACACACAGACACACACAATGTGTAGAAAAATGCCCCCAAATGTCACCTCCCCAAATTTACCGTGTAAAAAAGTGATGTTTCTTTTCAAGGTGAATACATAAACTCCTGGAACACACTTATCCAGGAAGTGTCCTTAGGAATCCAGGTGCTGCAAAACCCTCTGCCATCTCCACTCTCCAGATGTTTTCCCCCCCGAAGGCTTCTTTCTATCTGTGCACAAACCAGGATCAATCTTGGTTCGTTTCCAAGATTAGCCCAAATTGGCTTGAAGTCACCACCGGGCAGAGTATGATAACCATAGAAGAGAGAGGGACAGGGAGCCTCATGGCTCATCCTGACCCCTTTTTGCTTACTCTCTAGGCTGCCAAAGAGCAAAGAGGAGAGCTGGTCCCAATCCACCAGGAAGTATCACCCTGACAACGTGCTCAGTGGTTGCTGATTTTGTACTGTGGTTTCTCTTGAAAGCTGAAATGTATTTCTTTCCCTTGTCCGCCAAGGAAAGAAGTCAACGTCTTCACACAAAGTTGAGACAATCTAGGTTTAGGAGCCTTATTCTCCTTATTTGCAACTCTTGGTCAACACTCTTACAATAGAATGGGGTTAAACCCCTCTCTTCATCTGAATGCTAGTCTGACTGAGCTCGGGAACCCGGGGTGCATCCTGCCCTTTGCGTCTGCTCCCCTGAAGGCTTCACACAGTCTAAAATTTCCCCCTGCAGGGCACAGCTTAAACTGTAGTCTCTGGCAAATCGTAAATTTCTTCATAGGCGTTCAGAGTGGTTTTGCTGTTACTCCTGGAGGTGTCTTGCATTCTGCTGCACTCTGAAAGGAAAAGAGGAAAAGCAGGGGCTGGGTCCATTAAGAGGTCCACTCTTTTTATTCTTGGAATAAAGGATGGAATTGGACTATACTTCTGAGGAGGGCGGGTAGCAGAGTCCTTCTCTACCTCAGGGACTTTAGGGTGCGTGGACTACAACTCCCAGAATTCCCCAGCCACCCATGTATTCCTAATGTAAATTTGGATAGATAGATGAGAGACAGAGAGAGAGAAAGAGAGACAGAGATAGATGATAGATATAGATAGAAATAGATAAATAGATAGGTAAATAGTAAATAAATTAGAGAGATAGATAAATGATATAGATGATAGACAGACATATAGATAGATATAAAGATTGACATATAGAAAGACATAGAAAAGGGGAAGGAGAGATAAGAGAGAATGATGGATACATGATTAGATAGATATAGTAGATAGATAGATAGATAGATAGATAGATAGATAGATAGATAGATAGATAGATAGATAGATGATAGAGATTGACATATAGAAAGACCTAGAAAAGGGGAAGGAGAGATAAGAGAGAGATCTGATAGATAGATAGATAGATAGATAGATAGATAGATAGATAGATAGATAGATAGATATAAAGAGATTGACATATACAAAGACATAGAGAAGGGGAAGCAGAGATAAGAGAGAGATCTGATAGATAGATAGATAGATAGATAGATAGATAGATAGATAGATAGATAGATATAAAGAGATTGACATAGAGAAAGACATAGAGAAAGAGAAGGAGAGATAAGAGAGAGATGATAGAAACATAGAGATAGAGAGAGAGAGAGAGGGAGAGAAAGAGAGAGATATGGTAGATAGATAGAAAAAGAGATGGAGATATAAGTTGTCCACCTGTATGTATTTCTATTACCTGGAATTGATTATTAAATTGTAACTGACATATGAACCTCTATTATCAGCAAATGCTTTTAGGGAAAAAATATCTAGGCTTTGTTTTTAAAACTATGTTATTCCTTGGGTAGTGGTGTTCAGTTACCTGTTGTTCCTGGATCCTCATTGATAAAGGCCACGTGGGTTTTCCACTCTGTCCATTTGACTTCGTTGATTCTAGATACAGAGCATATAAATTAATTTTAAACAATGTAGAAAGCAAAAGAGGCAATCAAAAAGCTAACAAGAAGCAAAAAGACCAAAACACCGTCTTGCCAGCAATCCACAACCAGAGATTAATGCCACGATTATTACTAACTAGAGTAACAATGGAGAAGTAAACAATACTCCAATCAAGGAACTGCCAATTCGGATAAACAACGAAACAACAGCCCATTCAAAGAAGACACCAAGAACGCTCCTACAAACACCGACAGGGCAAGCTATGATAAATAAACAGAGAGCAAACCCCCTTCCCTTCTAGCACTGATGATGTTGCTTAGTTGGGTCATGAAACGTCTGGAAGAAAACAACCAAGCTCAGAAAGCACCAAGGACCCTACAGTCGTCGTCGTCGTCGTCCTCCTCCTCCTCCTCCTCCTTCTCTTCGTCCTCCTGTTCCCCTTCCACAAACCCTACTCCCTGCTCGCACTGATGATGTTACCTAAGTGGGTCATGAAACATCTGCGAGAAAACCACCAAGTTCAGAGTGCACCAAAGACCCCACAGTCGTCCTCCTCCCCTCCCTAACACTGATGAAGTTACCTAGTTTGGTCATGAAATGTCTGCAAGTAAACAACCAAGAGAGCACCAAGGACCCACAATTCTCCTCCTCCTCCTGTTCTTCCTGAGCAAACCCCACTCCCTTCTAGCTCTGATGATGTTGCCTGGCTGGATAATGAAATGTCTGCAAAAATATAACAAAACTCAGACAGCATCAAGGACCCCACAGTTCTGCTTCTCCTCCTCCTGTTCCTCTTCCAAAAACCCTACTCCCTACTAGCACTGATGATGTCACCTAGTTGGGTCATGAAATGTCTAAAAGAAAACCACCAAGCTCAGAGAGCACCAAGGACCCCACAGTCCTCCTTCTCCCGCCTCCTTCTCACCTTCCTCCGTTTCTGCTTTTTTATTCCACAAACCCCATCCCCTTCTAGCACTGATGATGTCACCTAATTGGGTCATGAAATGTCTGCAAGAAAACCACCAAGCTCAGAGAGCACCAAGGATCCCATAGTCCAACTCTTAGCAACAATTATTCTCTTCTACAAATAATTCATCCTTACATTTCATCCTCATTATTAGAGAAACGCTTTCTGTACCTCAGTATTCATCAATTAATCTGCAATTCCATTTTCCCCTCTTTGTTCCTGCAGAGCAAAATCCCTCCTGTCTGCCCCATTGCTCACCTTAAACACAACCGGGTGTCATTGTCAGCCACTTTGCACCATTCCCCGAGTTCAAATTTCCTCCTCAGGAACTTGGGGAGGAGTTTTTCAATCTCCACAATTGTCCTGGCTCTCTGGAGACAAGAGGGATAACCAAGAAGGTGTGGGAAACAAAAATATAGCCTATTGTTCTATTGGAATCAATCACCTTAAGGTAAGAATTATTATTTGTGCTGCTGTCCTTTGTTTCTTTATTGGAATTTTCTTATGACAAAGGAAAGGTTCAAAAGAGATTCCTGAATGTTTTTTCCGTCCACTGGTGAAGGGAGGCGACGCAAAAAATAGAATCTGCTCTGAATTCAACCGCCCCAAAGGTTCTATTTCAACAGGCAATTGGAGTTTTTTGTTTTGTGTTGTGGCCCGCCGGCAGCCGGTGTAGACGGCAGTGGAATCGGACAGTGAGGACGAAAGGGAACCAGTCAGGGAGTCTGGGAAGGACTCGGATGAGGGTCCTGCATCCGATGCAGGGATGGGGCCAGGGCCATCTGGGAGCGGGGTGCTGCTTTCAGAGCCTTTGGGGCCTGGCAGCAGTGAAGCAAAGGAACAGCGGGAGCCTGTTCCCAGTGCGCATATGTGCAGAGCTGCTAGAAGGAGAGAGCAGCTGAAGCAGAAAGGGCAATTCAGGAGTAAGGCTGGGAGGTGATTGCCCATCCCATCAGGGATAAAAGCCAGCCCTCAATGACAAAGAGCTTTGCAGGAAGCAAAGCAGTTCAATTAGATTCCGAGTCCTTCTTGAAGCCCTGTACTCTGGTCGTTTTTTTCTGATACTTTGGGTGGGTTCTGTTATAATTACTTTGGAGACTTCTGTTTTTGGCAGCATTTCCCAGCACTGACAAGTGTGGGTTTATCTTGGGGAAGATTAGTTCTGGCTGGAAAATGAAAGGAACCCCCAGCGTTGCATTAAAATAGATTTTACTTTTCAAACAAGCTTGTGTTTCAGTACATTTGACGAAGCCTGGGTCAGAACAGGCTGAATGGTGGAGAATGGAAGGATTTATATTCCTTGCAGTCATCTGGTTGTTAGCACTCTCTCTGAGAGCCGTTGAGGCCACTGGGAGATTTCCTGGTGCCCTCAGGGACCCCTGAATAGAGGTAGTCCTCGACTTATGACCACAATGCAGCCCAAATTGTCTGTCGTTAAGTGAGACATTTGTTGAGTGAGCTTTGCCTCATTTTTGTGAACTTTCTGGCCACAGGGGTTCGGTGAATCACCTCAGCTGATAAGTTAGTAACATGGTCGTTAAGTGAATCTAGCTTCTCCGTTGATTTTGCTTGTCCAAAGGTTGCAAAAAGGGATCCCAGCAATGGTCATAAGTATGAGTCAATTGCCAAGCATCTGAATTTTGAACACATGATCATGGGAATGCTACAAAGGCCTTCTTCATGTACTGACAGCATATGCACCAAGACAAATTCCTTGTGTACCCAATCATCCTTGGCTACTGAAGAATTCTGTTCTGTTCTATTCCATTCTGTCCTGTCCCGTCCTGTCCCTTCCCTTCCCTTCCATCTATTCTATTCTATTCTATTCTATTCTATTCTATTCTGCCTTATGACTGTCATTAAGTGTTGTACGTGATGATTCTGGACTCTTGATGAATGTATCTTTTATGTGCACTGAGAGTATTTGCACCAAGACAAATTCCTTTCCAAACATACTTGGCCAATAAAGAATCCAATTCAACTGAACTGAACTCCATTCCACTCCACTCCACTCCATTCTATTCTCTGGAAAAATGTCCGAAATATTTTTCCCCAGTGTCATTACAACTTTGAATGATCATTAAATCATTAAATGAACTATTGTAAATCAAGGACTAGCTGTAGTACAAATGGGTGTGGAAACTTCTTGGGGCTGCTGAAAGAATTGTGTGGTAAACAGGAGATAGATAAGAAAGAGGGGTCAATGAGGCCATCTACATTAAGATTCCACTATTTGAGGGGCTGCTCCAAAGAGGAAGGAGTCAAGCTATTCTCCAAAGCACCAGAGGGCAGGACAAGAAACCATGGATGAAAACTGATCAAGGAGAAAAGCAACCTGGAATTAAGGAGAAACTTCCTAATGGTGAGGACAATTAACCAGTGGAACTGCTCGCCACCAGAGGTTGTGGGCGCTATATCACTGGAGGTGTTTAAGAGACTGGACAGCTGCAATAAGGAGCTGTCCAATCTTAAGAAGACACTGGACAGCTACTTGTCTGGAATAGTCTAGGATTTTTCATTGAGCAGGGGGTTGGACTAGAAGACCTCCAAGGTTCCTTCCAGCTCTATTCTGATTGATTTAAGATTGAACATCCCTCTCACAATGGGGAGGGGTGTGTGGGATACGATACCCCTTACTTCCTGTTTACAACCCAGTCCTTTCAGCAGTTCCAAGAAGGTTCCACACCCATTTGCACTACTCAGGTGACCCTGAGAATACAGATAAACCTCCAAGTGGCCTCAGCGACTCTCTAAAAAGGATGCAAATGACCAGTTTGTCTGCAAGGAGTAGAAATCCATCCGTCTTCCACCATTCAGTCAGAACTGAAGAAGCTTCTTGTATGAGAAGCAAAATGTCTTCAAGGAACATTTTGGAAAAAAAGCAACCCTGGGAACATTTTGGGACAACCCTGACCTGGATGATGTCAGGGTTCTGGCAGTTACTCCAATTAAATCATGAGCCTCGAGCCACACTCCCAAAACTAAAAAGGATTTATCAAAAGTTAACATTCTACGTCTGTCACTAACCTGGGCATAGCCAACTCTGAGATATGTAATTCATTGTCACCCTTGATTCTGCTTTCCCCCCCACCCCTCTGGGTGTATCATCCAACGAAAAACATCCATAACCAAGAGTCATCAATCATGTTCTCCAATTAGATTTTGGCACAGCAGATGCTTCAGTCATCTAATCCAGGGGGCCACAACCACCGGGCCCTGGACTGGTACCGGTCCATGGTTCATTTTGTATCGGGCCGCAAAGAATGGATAATCGTGATTAAAATATATATAAAAATATGTTTTTAGTAAAGAAATAGTAAAGAAGCCCTTTACTATTGGGGAAGAATTGATTTTGCCGGTCCTTGAAAAAGTGTTTCTGCACGAAATTGGTCCCTGGTACAAAAAAGGTTGGGGACCACTGATTTTGACACAGTCTTTGAAGAAAATATGAATGTAAGGTACTTTCGATTCCACACTGCCCCCTGCTCTTTGAAACTCCCCCCTCCTCTCAAAGAAACCCCTCCCCTCCTCCTGTCAACTATAAAATGTGTATACAAAATGTTTTATGAGTTGACAGATGACTTGGGAATCTCCCTAGACATCTGGATTCAATCCCATTTCCCTCAAAGGAACACACTCCATCCCCGGGGGCCAACCTGCAGCCTCCAGATGTGCTCGCTCTCTTTGGAGATGTCTTCCACCGTTTCTCCCATCAAGGCGATCAGCATGTTGAGGAGCAAGACAAAGGTCAGGATCACGAAGGAGATGAGGAGAAGGAGGAACAGGATGGGGTACTTGGCGTTTTTCGGGACGTCCAGCTCTCCGAGGCCCAAGGTCAGCATGAATAAGTCGACCTCGATGCTTCCCAAGACGCTGTACTCATTGCATTTGCTGTCTTCAGAACAAGAATCCACCAAGGCTGCAAGAGCTGGGCAGAGAACGGGAAGGAGGAGAGAATTAGAGACTTAAAAAAACCAAAACTTTGAGGTGACAACATCTTCCTGAAGATTCAGTGCTCCCCCAAAGGCGTTATTAGAGTCCGAAATGGGGTGTCCGCAGGAAGGAGTCAAAAACATGAATTGTGCAATTTGGGCAGGGGTGGGATTCTAAGCGGTTTGAACCAGTTCGGGTGAACTGGATGTTAAAATTACAGCTGATGTGTGTTCTGACCCAAACCTTCTTCCAAGGAAAAAACATCAAACGGAGGTAACTTTTAATGATTCTTTACGAATTCTGTTCCTTCCCAGTTAAAAGGCTGTTTCAAACTAATTGTCTCTGATAAGAATGAGCCTTGCTGAGGTTGTGCAAGGCTGCCAAAACACTAGATAAAGTTGCCAATAAATATTTCAAACACAAACTAAGATAGTCCGAACGTCCACCAGGCTTGAGTGCAAAAACTTCTTTGCTTCCTGCAAGGAACTGCGGTTTCTCAGCTGGCTTTTATCCCTAAAAGGAGGGGTCATTACCTTGCAGCCTTACTCCCGAGTCACCCGTGCTGCTGCAAATGCTCTTTCCTTCAAGAAGGCCTGCGCGCACACACCTTGGGCACAGGCTCCTCGGGGTCCTCTTCCTCACTGCTGCCAGCCTCCACAAGCTCCGAAGGCAGCACTCCACTCTCTGATGGTCCTGGCCCCATCCCTGCATCACATGCAGGCCCCTCATCTGAGGCCTTGCTCTCTGTCCGCACCTGCTGCTGGTGAACCACAACAGTGTGCCAAACCGGTATTTCAACCAACTGGCCACATTCACCCAGCAACCAGGTAGTGAACCGGTTGCTGGGATTTTTGAATCCCACCCCTGAATTTGGGGGTTTGTGTTTTGAATTTTTAGAAGAGAATATTTGTAGCTCAGGGATGGACTGTGGGGTCTGTGAGCTTGATTGTCTTCCTTGAAGATGTTTCCAGACCCAACTAGGGAACATCATCAGTAGCAGAAGGGAGTGGGGTTTGTGGAAGAGGAACAGCAGGAGGAGGAAGAGGAGGATTGTGGAGTCTTTGATGTTCTCTGAGATTGGTGATTTTCTTGCAGACGTTTCAAAACCCAACTACGGAACATCATCAGTAGCAGAAGGGAGTGGGGTTTGCTGTCTGGTTATATGCAAGTGGTTTGCCCTATACGTGTGGGTGGGTGTGTTCTTGATTGTTCCTCGATTAGGCTGTTATTTTCTGTTAGTTTATTTGTCTAAGATGGTAGTTCTTTGATTGGGGTTTACAATAAACATCATTATTGCTTACTTAAAATACCAAAACTCTTGGCAGCATTTACCCTCCAGATCAGCAGATAACCTCCTCCTCCTCCTCTCCTTCTTCTCCTCCACAAATCCTTCTCTCTTCTAGCACTGATGATGTTACCTACTTGGGTCACGAAATGTCTGCAAGAAAACAACCAAACTCAGTGAACACCAAGGACCCCACAATTATTCTCCTTCTCCTCCCCTCCTCCTCCCCCCAAACCCCTCTCCCTTCTAGCACTGATGATATTGCCTAATTGGGTCATGAAATGTCTGCCAGAAAACAACCAAACTTAGAGAGCACCAAGGAGCCCACAATCTTCCTCCTCCTCCTCCTCCTCCTCTTCCTCCTTATAAACGTCTTCCAGTACTTATGCTGTTACTTAGTCAGGTAATGAAACATCTGTAAACACAACAACAAAGCTCAGAGAGCACCAATGCATTTCAGTTGAATACCTGATTCCAAATAATTACAGGTATTCACAGGGAATGTGTCAAAAAGGGCCAAATGGAGACTGCAAGAGAGCAAGCCAAGCCTTGTATGTGGGATATGCATAAAAAGCGGTAGGGCTTGGTGGCACTGTTGGCAACACTGTTATGCCTTCTTTGAACACCCCCCCCCCCATCTACCGATGCCCCTGAGAATAAAGCATCAAGTTCTGTTTACCTACGCCAAATCCAAACAAAAACACCAGATAGACGGCAATAAACTTGATCACATCGTGCAAAATGACCTACAAGGCAGAAGAATAAGCATTAATGGTGAATTTAAAGCACAGGAAAATAAATGGCATTGCTCCTCCAGCTTGGGTCCTTGAAGATGGGTGGACTTCTACTCCCACAATTCCCCAGTCAGAACAACTTAAAGCAGACAAGTTGGGGAAATCTGGGAGTTGAAGTCCATTCATCTCAAAGCATCCTGGCTGGAGAATCGGGTACAGTCACCAGGGGACTAACTTATATTGTGGATTGTTAATAGATATAAAATCATAGATAGATGATAGATAGATGATAGATAGATAGATAGATAGATAGATAGATAGATAGATAGATAGATAGATAGATAGATAGATAGATAGATAGATAGATAGATAGACAGACAGATAGCTGATAAATGGACAGATAGACAGACAGAGACGGACATCCAAAGGGAAAGGCAGACAGACAAACTGACTGACTGACTTACTGACTGACTGACTTGACTGTAGAAGAATTAGCTATGTGCTGCCTCCCTCTTAAGACATCTGAATTGCTGGGCCTGGCCTGAGAGACCCAAACAAGGGCTTGCAAAGGCTGCCTTACCTGTTGAATCATGACGCTGTAGATGCCCATGGATTGCAACCCCCGAGTGAAATACAGCATGTTGGCCCAGCCTAAGGACATGGCCAGGACGAGACAAGGCAGATGTCCTTTGTAGGAGAAAACGTAGAGGAAGACCGAGACGATCACCAGCACCGCTTGAATGAAACTGGGAAGGATCACAAAAACATCATGTTTTAATTTCTATTCTTCCTTCTAATTAGATTGCTATAAACATTTAATATCGTATTAAATGTTTCAACACGGTGGTATCTATATGATATGGTTAAAGATGATTAACTCCTATCATTTAGGTGGCTTCAATTGTTAATATTTAGAGAAAGAAAAGACAACATTCTATCAGTATCAATTACAGTTTAGGGTGTCAATACAACAAGCATAAAATTATTTGAGTTATTAAATATAATATTAAGGAAAGAAGCACTGCAACTTAAACCAAAGTACTGACTGTATGGTAATGGTATGGTATGATCTTAATTACCTAATATTAACATATCCATTATATTGTGCAGATGGTTAGCTAGAAATAAAATCAGTTGATAGAATATATATTCTAGATAGATAATAGATGAGAGATAGATAGATAGATAGATAGATAGATAGATAGATAGATAGATAGATAGATAGATACATAGATACATAGATAGAT
>BHFT01077728.1:0-26519 GCA_004320025.1 Laticauda laticaudata
CCAGCCACATATTTACACATAGACATTCAACTAATTCCCCCATTCAGCCCTGGCCAGCGTCCGCCACAGGCCTTCAGCCTGCTCTCCCTCCGACTCCTTTGCAGATCCTCCCACTGGCTTCGATACCTGCCCTTCCACCAACCCCATCAATCGCAAATGCTTAATCTCTCTTGAAGAGCCTCCCATACTCCCAAACTACCTTACACTGACTACGGGCACTCCCAAGGCACCGTACCGCCAACAGCGGCCACTCCAAGTCCCTCAATATGCGCTCCCACCTGAAAGTCTTTCTGAAAAACCTTTAAGTTGCTCTTTTCTATGTTCTTAAAATTTCACGCTCACACTCCTCGTCCGTCTCGACTGAATCAGCATCAAACTCATCAAGCCATCTTTTTAAAACGATGCGCTCTCTCTTCAATTCCACACCGAATTAAAACAATCATAAATGGCCTCCAAGACCAGAGTAGCCGGCAGAAGATAGAATCTGCAATTTCTGTATGACCCCTAAGTTGCGTTATCATGGTTTTAGCCAGTAAAGACAAACATGTTCTGGATATTCTTGCAATACTTGATAGATGCCTAATCAGACCAACGGGTTTTGATTTTTAAAAGCCTCCACAAACACAGTCCCATTGTAGCAATCGCAGAATTCAGCCCACCAGTAACGCCTCTCCTTCTGGAATCTGAGACACAATTAAATTCTGAACTCCCTTGTTGATTTGATGCTGACTAAGGACGGCAATTCCCTGTCAATATTCAACTCGTCCTTAGTAAAAAACAAGAAGATGACCAAATTATTCAACTTTAAGCACAAATTCTATGATTTCCCTCCCAGTCTAAATTTTCAGAAATAAATTTGGCTTTGGTTCTTTAATTGAACAAAATTTTTCCTCAGGAAAATACAACCTAAAACTAATAGCGCCAGCTCGAGCACAATTCTAGGAAGTATATTATTACAAAAGAAGCTAAGTCAGACACTCCTTGGCGCAACTTTCCATATATTAAACAACACTCGTAATCATGGAAAACAATGTCTCTGTTCTATTTGATTTTTGGCTCCTTTCTCCAAAGCATCTGCCGTGTCGTGTCCGGCTTTCCCTACCCCAACCCCCATCGTCCCGCGTCTACACCCTCCATCCTTTTTTCTTGGCCCTGCACTCATTGCCTTGCGTTTTCTGTTCGCCCGCCCGGCTGTGTGGCTGTCGTCGTGTGTGTGTAGTTGCTGCCGTGACTGTGTGTACATTATGTCTGTTTCAGCTCTCCTTTCCTCCTGTACTTACAAAACTCCATACAGAAGCCTGCATCCCGCATGGCAGATGAGATTCTCCTGACAAACGCTTGCTACAAATTTTAAAAAGCCCACTACAATGACGTGGAAGCTGAACAGCACATATCTATTATATATTATATCTGGCCCAACTGTCCCAGGCCTCCTCCACCCTTAAGCCTGTTTCCCACCACCCTCAAGATCCCCATCAGCCCTTCCCAGCCACGAGCCCCACGGCTTTTCTGCTCTCCCCAAAGGGGTTCCCGCACGGCTGGACCCTGCATTCTTCCTCACTCCTGCAGCTTTTCCACCAGCCTTGCACAGAACTGCGTGTTTAAAGAAAACATTTCATTTAAACACGTCATGAACATTCTCACAGTTTCTAGTCCACATCCTTTAGTTACCAGTACCCAATACTACTCACTTCAAAAGCTGTATGAGTCATTAGTCCCAGATTACTCTATACTTTCTCGTCAACTTCCAGGCCTATGAATATTATGCACTAAGTAATAAAGAACTTACGTGCACCAAGAATAGTCAACTGCAGGGAGTCACTCTGTTCTTTTTCTGTTTAGCTACAATACTTCTAAGCCCTGTCACAACTGACCCAACGGTATGCAAAACGGACACAACGTACTCAGAAAAAACTGCTCTCCATCCCGCATTGTTCTATCCGCCTCTCCAGAAAGGCGGCAAAAAAATTTGCCATAACACTGCGAGCAGATTACCACGGCTACCCGCGCCAGGGGAGACGCCAGGGCCCAGATGAAAGCGGCATCTCGCCCATGCGCGAACGGAGAAGCCCAGCAGGATGGAAGCGGCATGGCGACGCGGCATCGCACCATCCGCGTAGCGGCTTCCAGGGGACCTCAGCAAAGCGCGGTCACCACGCGGAACGGATACAGCGCCAGCATGCACAGCGGCATGAGCATGCACCAGCGGCATTGAAGGCGGATTGCAGAGCGGCATGCACAGCCTTTGGTGCCCACCTTTGGCATGTCCTGCCTGCCTGCCAGCCTGACCTTGCCCAGCCTTTCCTTGCCAGTCCTTGGTGCCTGTCTCCTCCCTGCCTGCCTTCCTGCTCAGCCTTGCGTTCCTGCCAAGCCTCCTGCCAGCCAGCAACCCCACAACCATGCTGAAGCACAGCAAGCCTCAGCCATCTGCCTACCAGCCCTTTGCCCAAGAACACAGGGGACAGGGGGCTACCATCACCACCCCCTTGCGCCTCACTCTGGTTCTGCTGGGGCTTCTGCAGCACCGGCGCTCGCTCTTCTGGGGCTGGGGCTTCCCTGCCCTGTTCTGCCTTCTTGGAGGAGCTCGCATGACAAGCACTCCAGCACCAGCCACCTCCACAGCACCGGTACCCTTCACCCCTGAGACTGAGCAACCAAGAGGAGTGCGCAAGAGACTCTTTTTTGTTTCTATAGCTTCTTTGTTAAAAAAAAGTCTATTTTGATTCATCATACTTGCTTCGTCTTTTTTCAATAAAGTCTTGGCTGGAAACTTTTAGCACAATGCGGTTTTAAAGCCTTTGCAGTATGCTTGCTGGGCCCATGATGAGTTAAGATAGCCAGTGGGCCGCCATGTGGCGGGGGGGCGCCAGTGATACTGTGGAATCAGTAGCTGATACCTTTGGGGATGGGTAATAGATTGTGGCGGCATGCATACGCATGTAACTCCAGCTGCAAGCATAATGGGCACTTCATTGCCTCCCAACCCTCCAGCTGCCCCACACCTTTGGACCCTTTATTATCAATAACAATGTCCACAGCATCTTGATCCCACACATCCTTGAGCATAAAGCAATCAACTCTTTATTTAAATGCCCCTGTTTCATTGCTCTAGTGCCCAGACCCCAACATTTACATGGGCCCCCCCAAATCCTGCATCAGTGTCTGCACCATATGAAACATGGCTGAAGGAACGCATCCCCATTAAGATAATCCATCCTACTCTTGCCTACTCCACTGCTCGCCAGGCTGGGAGTTTTGCACCAGTATCTGTCAGGAGGCTTGCGCTGCCCTTCTTCCTCACAGTGTGAGGCTCTGTTCGGGGCCTTGCCACATTCCCCTCTCGAGTGTCGATCAGGCCTTCGCCCTTGCCTACCATTCCCCCAGGCTTCATGTTCCCCCCATTGCCATTGTTGGAGGCTCCACCGTAGCCTGCTTCGCTGCACAGCGCATCTGCAGCCAGGCTTAAAGCGGACACACTGCCCATCTATACTCTCTTCAAGAAACGTTGTGCGCCTACTGAGATTGTGCAGAAGACTGCCAGCACAACTTCCCAATGCAATCCTCCTCACGGGTCTCTAGGCACGCATGCTGCATTGGTTGGTGAGCGACAGTACCTGGAGCCTAGATCTACGCTCACACGGGCATGCCACCCTAAAGCGGCGTTCTACCACCACCCGTCTTCCCTGGGACATGCTCTCCGATAGTCTGAAGATCCTCTCTTCCACGGCCTGTGAGGGCAGTCTGGAAAGCTGCTATGGGGCCTTCACTGAGCGAAGTTCTGAGGCTCTGGATGAAGGCGTTCATCCCCCACCGATGAAGCTACGAGCAGTGGAACATCTTCTGTGACTCGTGATGGGCAGCCGCCTCCACTGGTTTTCCCTTGGACATCCTGGGAAGCCCACGACTCGAGGCTTCAGCGTCTCCAGCTCTCTCCTTGAGGTGTACCTCGGAGAATTGTATACGCAACTGGCGCCGATCTGAAAGATGAGTCCGAATGTGCCTCGAAGCATCATCTGTACGCCATGACGACTTGTACCGTCAGTATCTCACACCACCTGCGCAGAGGATGATGCCTGATAAAGAAGCCCTGTGTATTAGACAATAAGTCGGACCCCGAACTTGGCTGGAGCTTTGCTGAGGCCAACCGTGCTTAAGCCATCTATCGGCCTCCAACGGATGGTAGGGGAAGATTCCAATTCTCTAGCATCCACCACCTGCATCCTCTGCAAACTCTTCTCTCCCATCTCTTCTTTCTAGTGGCAGGCGGCAGCTGTCGAGTGAGCTTTCCTCCTTGATAGTTCTTCGTATGATAGGTCTGCGCCTGCCAACCAAACTTTACCCACTCTTGACCCACAATGCTGAGTCGTGTATGGCAGTTGTGGCACTGCCTCCAGCTCCCGCCTTACCTGGCATGCATCCTGTCTAGTGCGGTCCCTGAGCGCCAAGGTCGGCGCAGAGTCAAGTGCACCTTGAACCCAGGTTCCAGGCTGCGGCCGCGAAGTTGGTGTTTTGCACTTAGATAACAAACCTGGGTTTCAGGCGCGTGCACCAATCATTCTCATTCAAACCATGGCTGGAGCGCATACCCTTCATGAACGTTCCGCATCTGGATCTATGCCACGCAAGCTGTACTCAATCTTGGTCTCTTTCGAGCTTCCCCCACCATCGCCAGCTTGTTGTTACCCAGTTCCACCTCCTTCCCTTCTCTCTCTCGAGCCTGACTACTGGCTCTGTCCTTCCACTCCTCTCTATACCTCCTCCCGTCCCGACACCACTCACACGCTCTTCTCCATCTCGCTACCCACCGATCCTTCTCACTTCATCGGCGCCCTCCGCTCATCAGCACCAATCATCCCTCTTTTCCTGCACTGCCCACCGCTAGCAACTTCTATCCCGTCAAGTTCACCGCATATCGCCTGGGTCTAAATAGATGGTGACCACCTAATTCGCGTACCCTTTATCTGTGCCCTCCAGAAACGTCCTGGAGTCTACAAGTAAGTAGCACGCCCTCACCTCGCACCACCACTAAGTACTGAATTGTTACGATCCACGTGTCGTGGACAGACTGGGATGCTGTGGAAGAGAAAGAGGCAGATGACAGGCTGCAGAGGTCTGCCAGCAGGGCTCCTAGGTCATGGAAAGTGAGATCCAGAATGTGTTGCTCCCCCTTATAGGCAGCTACTAGTGTCCCTTGCATCCTCTAAGCATCTCTGTAGACAATGCCTTAAGTATCCGAATAGGTCCCTCTCTGGCCGAACGTTTTTTCCATTTTTAAAACGCCCTTTTGTTTCCGCTAGGCATCCGTTCTGCCATCCGTTCCGCGTCCGTTTCCGCTTGCCCTCCCTGCGTCCTGAGCGGGATGCGAGTGCCGCGGCAGGGATGCGCCAGCGGAACATGCCACCACGGGTTCAATGCATTGACACGTGATCTGTCGAACGTCCGGGCCTCACTACCAAGGCTCTAGACGCCGCGGAACAACAAACTGGCATATGCCTATCTTATCGCGCTTGGTCCCGCTGCCATAGCGCAGCGCGGCGCGCCCTCTTTAAGCGCCTCTCAGGCTTGCTCAGCCCACCGATGCGCTAACGGCATGCAGAACAGAATGCGTAGCGGATGGTCTGCAGAACGGACAACGAATGTGGGAACTACATTTTCCGCGCAAAAAGTTTTGAGCAAGCTCAAAACTTCGCTCGAGCGGCCATGAACTGCTCTGACATACAAACTGCGGTCTTTCATTTCCTTTATCTGTTTTCCCATCTCGTTGCCCTGGCAACGGATAGAGAGGAAGCAAAACGGCAGGCCCCAGCTGAGTCAGCACTCGCGTTAACCATCAACGGATGGCAAGCTTTTTTGTCCGTTTTACATCCTCTTTTCATCCGTTGGTGCAGTGTGACAGGGGCTTTAACTGCTACTAAGTTTTTACCTGGGATGAAGAGCAATTTGGACACTGCCACTGAAACTTTTTGATCCAGATATTACTAGAAACCACTAGTTTCTATTACTAGAAACTGGGATTCCACATACATTAAAGGCTTCTAATACTCTGGGATTCATTCATATAAAGAAATTGAAATGAATATATGAAATTAGTATTAGCTTCTGATAAGACTTGGATCAATGAGTTTGAATATTCTGCTTTAGTATCTCAACTACAAGTTAGCTGAAAAATTGTGAAACTAGATTATTTGATCTTAAAATGCAGTTAATACCATACATCTATCAGGTCCCTTCAACAAACACAATTAACATTACTTCCAATCAGTTTATGGCTGATAGAAGTTTGAACATTAATTCATATGGCTTGGACTTATTATCACTATAGTAACAGAGAGAACTTTATTTTTCCTTGATCACATCCTATACCTTTTTTGGATTTTCTTGTATTTAGCCTTTTTTTCTGGCTGGATGCCAGTCAAGATCTCCAAGGAATGCCTTCCTGATACAGCATTTTTCTGCTCTGTTGGCACATTGCCACTATCATTCTATTTTGGTATTATTTTTTTCCGTATCCCTGTTTCTCATCTAAAATAAGAAATCCTTCTAGCCTTCTATTAATGTTCAACCTGTAGTATGTTACTAAGTTTCACTGAGTTCTATGGCTCTTATTCTTAGATAAGGAGGCTTGCAGTTGTATGGAATGGATGTGTTTAGCCCAGTTTGCTCTATGTAAGCGAGGGATGGAATTCTTTTGGTATTGGGCTGACCTTTTTTGCAAAAAGAAAATTAGTGGGTTATTGTACTGGGCGTTGAACACAATGAAATCTGTATACATTTTCCTGGCAGAATGTCAACTTAAGCTCGAGTGGCTCTTCCTCCTAGAGAAGAGAGAAGCATACATAGGGTCCAGTTCCTTTAGTCAATCTGTTAGCCTTATTTTCCTCTCATTTACAAAGGGTTCTGATTTTTCAGAGTTCTCATTTACTTTGGTGGAATGCAGGTAACTCTTTCCTGCCTTGTTCTTCCTGCTTTGTACTTCCTGCCCACTGAACTGATTTCAATAGCATTTTCCTTTATTTTCTCTATTACCAACCACATTTCCAGAAAATGGAAGATAGTGCACACACTCAATCATTCATTGTTTATTTGAAAGAAAAAATCCTTATATTTTTCACATAAATGGGAGAAAAAACCCAATGCCTAACCAATATCTGAAGATGGTGAAACAAATCAGTAGGATGTTAAGTGAATTAACTTAAAAACTGACAAGTATCCAAACTCGTTAGACAGAATAGGAACTCTTTATGGAAAATTTTGTTACAAAAGAAAAAGAAGTTATCCAACTGTGCAAGCAAAAGAAATATGAAAATAATAAGGTTGTCTTATCACAGATACATTTATCAAATAATTTCTCTAATATTAATTTATACAGTGAATATATTATAAAAATGATCACATTTTAAAACTCTATTTTTAAAACCCTATTTTCAAACACATTTTGAAAATAAAAACAGAAAGTTAAAAACATTCATTAACATGAAATATAAGGATAAATGTAAAACATCAACTTATAAACTCAATGAACTTATGGCAAAGACATAACACTGATATATAGTTTGTTTCTGAGTTAAACACAGTTGAAGATTGATGATATGCTGGCAAAGCAGAGGCAATTAATTGTAGGGAGGAAGGCAATAACAAACATAAACAAGATAACACTATATAACAATAAATATCAGAACACTTAAATCAGTGCTCTTTTCATTGGTAATGTAAGGCCACTGAAAGTTGGAGAGATAAGGAAAGAAAAAGAGGTGGTGGGATTTTAAATGATGGACTAGAAGTAGAAACATTATTAATTTTGTAAGAAAAAAGATTGCTTCCTTGAGTCAAGGATTAGCAAACAAAAATTAATGCCTTGTGCATGTGATGCAAATCAGTTGATGGAAACAATTATTGTAAAAATCTGAAAGCCACTATGCCACACATGTATACAATCCATGAATATCTGCTGCTTTTATTTCTACTTATAAAACTTACATTGTCTGTTACTCGTTCAATGATAAGCTAAATGCAGCTTAAATTATGCTTTAATATTCAAAACTGCCCTCTTCAATATCATTTCTATCTATCACTTAAGTGTCTTGTCAGAAAAAAATAGAACGCTTATTAGTATATAGCAATATATTTTGGGGAATATTTTTTAAGTATTTTTTAGTATTTGGCACATCATTTTTAATATATACTAACTCTGAAGGTGAAAATATCAGTCCAATATAAAACACAATACAACAACACTATAAGGAATATTAAATTTGCTGTAATTTCCCTTATTCAGTGGCATAACCAATAACTAACTATTCCAGGATAGCAAGCCTATAGTAAGTAGTCCTAATTTTGCAGATGTGGCATAAACTATGATTATCTGAAAAGAGATATTTAAAAAAAGCTTACAGATTCTCTTTCCACACCAGGGTTTTTAAATTAATATCCCTGATGAGTTAGGACATACTTGAAATGCCTCAGTCCATCTGATAAAGAGATTGGATGCTGCAATCCAGTTCCACATACTCTTTCTCTAAAATATGCAGTTAAAACTTCTTCAAGAAATCCACTTCTCTGTAAATTTAAATAAGAGTTCACAAAAAGTCAGGAAAAGAATACATTGAGGTTATAAAGCCCGAACTATGGATAAATCTTCTTTCTCATGTGAAAAAAGGAAATAAACACTATTACTCACAAGTAAAAAATAGTTTACTTCATTCTGACACTGAAATACTATTGTGTTGAATATAACAAAAGGAACTGCTTATTCTAATATAGGAAACCATGAGATATTCATAGTTAATATTATAAAAAAAAACCACAAGTTTGCTATGATATACAATTTCTGCAGTCCTGTTGACTGATTTGAGTAGTTCTTAAATACTGTGGAAGTATAAATATGATTAATACTGGAGAACCATAATAATGTACTGTGCCCTAGGAAAACTTATCAAAATCATTATTGAATTGTCCCGTAGATTCATATATATACAGTATGTATGAGTGTATCTGTCTATGCAATATATCAAGTTTAATGTTTTTCATTCAGTGATAAAATATTCATTCTGTGTTATTCATATTTATATTCACAAGATGTAAAATGAAGAACAAAATTTCAAAATATTCAGTGAGCAAGTATATCAGCAAACAGCTGTTTTTGAACATTCCCTATCCTTGTGGTTTTTAAATACCCAAGGAAAAATCAGCAGAACAAACTAATCTGGACCATAGATTTTTTTAATGGTTATTTTATGCTATTTTATTGTAATCAAAATGAAAGAATTTCATGTTTGGCTTTAAATCATAAACCACAAATGTGGTACGCTCTTTTGCATTCATGCTAAATAGAATTTTACAATTCTATTTACAGTGCCTTCCAGAATAGTAATTTCTCTGAAAAAAAATTTTGTTTTCAGAATGCCGGTATAATTCCTTCTTGTTACACCATGTTGATCAAAATCAGGGGTGTCCAAACTTGGCAACTTTAACACCTGTGGACTTCAACTCCCAGAATCTACCCCACCAGACTCACGTCACTTGTTGTCATGCAGAAATCTATTCCACTTGTGTATTTGATAATAAGCAAAGACCAAAAGGAAAGTTCAGATACTAGAGCAACAGCAGTGATATCTCAAGAAAAGTTGAGATATAGAAGCAGCAGTAATGTTTTCTGACCAGTGACAGTGAAACAAAGAAATTCTGACCCATGTTTTGGTGATGCATCTTTTCATAAGAAGTCATATTAATGATCACCCGTCATCTCCTTTCCACTATCTTTACTTGACTAAACTTAGGTGCCTCAAAGTGCCTCCAAACAATGGAGATGATTCACAACACTTATCTTCCTGCTAGAGGTTTCAAATATAGAAAATAAAAAACTGTAGTACAGCAGCAACCTGATAAATTCAAACTTTATTTACACTGGAGAAGACATTTCCAGTGGAGGACAACCAAGGGTCTTTACTTACTCCCCTTGGACAAAAATTAAATTGTTTATTGTCTAGATGAAGATCTTTATTTTCTCTATTTGTATGTTAGTCTCCTTCTGGACTTCTTGTAAGTCAATATTGTCTCCTATAGAATGTGATATTACAGTTGGTATATTTTGCTCTATTTAAAAATAGAAGAGAATTGGGGCATAAAGCCAGCCAGAAAGCCTAGACTAAAATACCTTACCTATAATCTGCTCGTCGAGCCAAACAACTAAATGAAATATAAGAAAAGCAGATGATGTCTGAAGTTGGAGTGTGACAATTGCATATGGTCAGACACAAAGTTATTTCTTTCTTGTCTTTCTTGTCTATTGACTGGGTCCATGGAATGGGAAGGTTATTGAATGTTTTATTTTTGTGGGGATGAATGTGATTTAAGTACTCTGCTCCTTTATTTCCTCTAAACTTTAAAAATATTTTTCTGATAACTTCCATTAAGCACAAGGTAGAGCCAAGAGTAATTTTAGTGAATCTGTAGGCCATGCCTCCCTCAGCCCACCATTGACTATGTGTACTAGAAATTAAGATATAATGAAAATATGAATAACAGCTACTATTTGTAGACAGACTATAAGAGCTTCAGACTTTCCTTGTAGAGAGGAGAAGTGGATGGATCACACAAGGCACAAAGAATTAGAACATGGCATAAGGACAAACTTTAATTGCTACTGAAGGTACATAAAGACCTCTTGGAAAATAAAAAAAATGGAATGACAACTGCTGGGACAGAAGCAATGAGACCAAGTAGTGAAATTATATCCCTTTTATGTTTTTTAAACAGTACAAAAGGAACAGTAAGTACCAGGATTACATTACCTGAGAAATTATAAGGAGACAGGGTTATACTCAAAGGCGGTATTCAGCAGGTTCTGACCAATTCTGGAGAACCAGTAGCGGAAATTTTAAGTAGTTTGGAGAACCAGCAAATACCACCTCTGACTGGAGATTTTACAGTATCCTCCCCCTGCCATGCCCACCAAGTCACACCCTCAGTATCGGTAGTGAAAAAAATTGAATCCCACTACTGGTTATACTGAAGCTTCATGCTTCTACAAATGAAAATTAACAAAGTAGCAACAAGAATATATGACTTAAGTATTACTGCTTTGCAAAACAGGATCCTCACATGTATAGAAATGGACAGATTCCACATGGAGGACATTAAGCCTTACAGTTGTTGTTAAAATGTATATGCTATCTGACTCCCAGCAACTCTGGGAGTTTACAAGGGCCCAAGTTGCAAACTGCTTGACGTTGGTTGTTTATAAACAACACTAAATTGTGCCATACCAGTACTAGTGTTAAAGGTGTCATGTGGCTTAAGTGGCCCTCCCTCACTTAACAAACACAACCTGCACCAACTACAGTTTTTCAGAGTAATCTTCAAAGGCAGCCAAGCAGAACACACTACAATAAACCAATCACAAGATGGTAAGACTAGCAATTCCTTATTTCAAAAAGAGTTGCAACTGGACCACCCATGAAATGCTAAATAAAACCTTTTCTGGACACAGCTTCTACCTGTAGCTCAATCAATAAGCAAAACACCCAGATAACAGAGTTGCTATTTCAGAAAAAAATGTGATTCCATCTATAATTAAAATTGGAATTGCCATGGAGGCTGGTACTGTAGATTTTGGATAAACAAATGGTCTATCACATTCACCCCCACATATCAGCTCTGAATTTCAAAGATTGACTTGGTGTGTGCCAGATCATTGGGAAATCCTGCAATTTTTTCCTTTAACATATTACAGGTAGACTTTAGACAGACCACTTCAAGCTGAAGAGACAAATTCTTCATGAAACGCTCAAATTGGAAAGACTGCAAAAGTACACAAAAGGGTTTGACTTGATTTTGATTTGAAAAGTGTTTATATTAAGAGTATACAAGCAGTGGTGCATTGCTGAAATGTTAGAAAATACCTTTTTGCCCAGTTTACTTAGCAACTATTCAGCTTTTTAAAGAAAGTTCAATTCACAGCAGAGTTGACTCAGAGAAACAACTTTTTGATCCGCATCAGTTGCAATTGATGTTAGTAGATATAAAACAATCGGATTCGTTAGTAGGAAATGTTTATTTTAGATTCATTCTCCATCTTTATAGCTTCCTTATAAATGATTTCCTCCTTTTCAGGGTTTTTCTGCTTGTTTGACCTGAGGAAGGGGACAGTCCCTGCCTCTTCAATAGAAGCAAACACTTCCTATTTGCACAGAAATCTCTGCCAGTTAGTTTTGGTAAACTTTTGTAAATTGATTTATTTTATACTACCTTTATTATTTTTATAAATAACTCAAGGTAGTGAACGTGCATCAATTGCCAGCTTCAGAGTGTCCACCCCTCCGTTTGCTTCTGACAATTGTTGAAAGACAGAAATAACAATCTGTGTAGTCAACAAGCATCATCTCAATGTAAAGTCAATCATGCTCCTGTTCTTTGAATCCTCACTTTCCCATGGCCTTTCAGAGAACGTGAAGCTGCAGAATGAACTGTGGTTCCTCACATAGGGAAGAAGTTAAAGCAGTAGATCCGTCCAGGAAGCTGAATTCTTTCCAAAAAGAGGAGAGTTGTTGGCTACCACCTCTGATGAAGTTCCCTGATGATGGGCTTCAGTACAAGCCCGAAAGCTTGGAAGAATAAATCTTTAGTCCTGATGACCAACTCAGATTGGATCCTGCAAACATATTATTCTGGGACACATATACTTGCCTTCATTTGCTACCACTGCAGATCTGACTCCAGAGCTTCATAATGATTTGAAGTAACTGTAGGGCTTTTACCATTTACAGCTCTCTCATATTCTAACTATTCTTCAGTTTAAGGCTGTTTAGCCAAGATTCCTGAGTTCAGTTGCTCTTTCTTCCTCCTTCCCTCCTTCTCTCTTCTCTGTTGTGAAAATTGTTTTACAGATTACTGAGTAACAGGGTTGGAAGGGATCTTGAAGGTCATCTAGTCCAACCCCAAACCAAGTAGATCCTACGCCATTTCTGACAGATGGCAGTCCAGTCTCTTCTTGAAAACTTCCAGTGATGGCGCTCCCACAACTTCCGAGGGCAAGCTGTTCCATTAGTCGATTGCTCTTACTGTCAGAAAATTTCTCCTTATTTCCAGGTTGAATCTCTCCTTGTTCAGTTTTCCATCCATTCTTTCTTGTCTAGTCTTCAGTTACTTTAGAAAATAGCTTGACCCCCTTCCTTTCTGTGGCAGCACCTCAAATATTGGAAGACTGCTATCATGTCTCCCCTGGTCCTTCTCTTCNATCATGTCTCCCCTGGTCCTTCTCTTCACTAGACTAGCCATGCCCAGTTCCTGCAACCGTTCTTCATACGTTTTAGCCTCCAGTCCCCTAATCAGCTTATCCCTCCTCTTAACACCAGCTGACAACAACAGAGTCAGAGCAAAAGAAAACAGCTTAACTTGGGACTCTCTCTCTGCCATAAATAACAAGAGAGAGGATAATAAAATAATAAAAATGCTTAAAAATGGGAAAAATTAAACATTAAAAAATTAAAAAGAAATGAACTAAACTTCTAAAGTTGTAAGGAGCTCCCTAAAGCAGAGGTCTCCAACCTTGACAACTTTAAGACTTGTGAACTTCAACTCCCAGAGTTCCTCAGTCAGCAAATCCACAAATCTTAAAGTTGCCAAGGTTGGAGACCCTGCCCTAAAGAGACTTCTGTTCCTGTGTCATCTTCACCTCTACCTGCCCACCACCATTCAACTGTTGAGGAAATCCTGAAGCACCTGTAGGAAGCAATTCTGGCTCAAGGCTTCTATGGGAAGCTTGTTTGATTGATCCTCCTTCAATACACCACAATCTGCAACACATTAGGATAACCTATTTTTGATCCAAGGGCAGGTTTAAAGCCAGTGCGCATTAATTTAATACTGTGGAAAGGCATAATATTTGCCATTTGCAAGATATCAGGTTTTGAGTGTTGAAAGCACTTTTGTACCCTGTACTCATTTATAACAGCCTTAAATATGTGCATTTTGCACTTATTTTAAATACTCAACTGTGTATGTCAAATATATTAACCTAATTTATATATCATTATATCTTCATATCTGTTCACTGAGATGGTAACTATTTAGATTTTAATAAAAATTATTGCTTTAATGTAGCAATAGTGACAGGACTTAAATTTATATACTGCTTCACAGTGCTTTACAGACCTCTCTAAACAGTTTATAGAGTTAGTATATTGCCCCCGACAATCTGGGTCAACATTTTACCCACTTCAGAAGGAGGGAAGGATGAGTCACCCTTGGACTGGTTAGAATCCTGGCAGTTGGCAGAATTAGCCTGCAATACTGCATTCTAACCACTGTGCTATCATGGTTCATCCTGTAGATGAGCTCAAATGCTGCTGATCCAGTTCTACAGAGGAATTATTGAGTCTATCATCTGCACCTTTATAACTGTCTGGTTTGGTTCTGCAACCCAACAGGAGCGAGTACTTCAAGATGGTCCAATAAAATTAGTACTGCAGAAAAAGACAATTTACTACCGGCCTGCCTTCAATCGCGACGGTACCTGGCTTATAACCGCACGACGTCAAAAAGGTCGGCGTGGAGTTGACAAATATTACAGAACCGCCTCAACGTCTCGGACATAAACTGTGTTCAACTTCCTTCCTTCCAAACCGAACGCTATGGAGCTACGGACCTACCACCAGACACAACTAGACACAAGAACAGTCTTTTTCCCGGAAAGTCATCACTGCCCTCTCTGAAACAAATAATTCCCTCAACAACTATTTACAATGTTTCACTACTATTATTATAATCTTCTCATCACTCCTTATCACCATCCCCCTCCCACTATGTGATTGTAGGACTGTAACTTTGTTGCTTGTATCCTTGCAGATTTATACTGACTGTTCCCTAGCAATGATTTGATTGTCTGATTGTACCCTACTACTGATCCATAATAAGTAGTTGCACATTTATGATTCTTGATTCTTAGCAAATGCTACCTTTTCTTAATGATATACTGAGAGAGTATTTGCACCAAGACAAATTCCTTGTGTGTCCAATCACACTTGGCCAATAAACTATTCTGTTCTGTTCTGTTCTGTTCTATTCTATTCTATTCTATTCTATATGTTTTCATATTACCAGATTGTTTTTATTAGTATGAGTCAAACTTTCATCAATGGTTAGTCCTGTTTATTATTTTGACTCAATGAAATATGATTCTAAAGCTTCATGTACTATGAACCTTTTAGATGAAAAAATTGTTTACTGTTGTAAAACATGTTTCTCATATGCTGAATAATACAATAAATTCTTCATCAGCCACAAAGCAGGCATGACTATCTCATCGTTCTATGTTAGAATTTCTTTATATAAACTACAGCACATTAACTTTTTAAATGAACACTGACTGACAAGGATGATTCGCCTTCAACACCCCTAGACAGTTTTTTAATTTACCAATAGCACAACCATTTGTCAACAAACAGGTTATACAATCCTATAATTAGTTATACAAGTGATATTTTGAAAAAGGCATATTGCATCATAATGCCTTTTTCCTTAAAAAAAAACCCACCTTAGCTATAGCACAGGCAACCCCTACCCTTTTGAGACTAGTTGGCAATGGCTACCCAACTAGCCTTCCAGAATGTTGTGTGCCGTCAGCTTATAACTCTTCTCCGGATAGATGGACTTATGCCAAACAGAATTCTTAGCTGCAGTTTATTTCCAACTATTTCTAGGGGTTGTAGAATCCCCTACAATCACATTGCCACCCATGGCCACTACATTGAAATCCTAGGCAAAACAATGTTCCCCGAGGCAATTATAAAATGCCTCCCATCTTCAACAGTAAGACACGTGTTCCATCTATGAACTGACTGTATGAGAGGCTAAATATATTTGTTAGAGATGCATTCAGTAATATGTTGAGATGATATATTTAGCAAAGAAGACAATAATGTTGACATGACTTCATGGCAGCAATAAACCATGGTTTTGCAATTCTTTCAGAAAAATAGTATTTTGAACAAGCACCTTTGAGAACTTGTTTGTTTTAAGGAATTTTACACTGGCTGTTCAATGTTTATAATCTCTGAAGGTGACTTACAAACCGATATTAACATGTTTTAAAGATAAAATAGTTAATAACAACTATTAAAATAAGGGAAATCATCAAAACAAAGACATGTAAACATCTAGAAACAAAGTTATAACTAGTAGCCAACCCAGGTTTATTAAAAACAGATTATGCCAAATCAATCTTATTTCATTCTTTGACAGAGTGACTAAATTAGTAGGCCAGCGAAATTAGGAGACCATCTGTGGCCATAGTATACTTAGACTTCAGCAAGGCATTCACAACCTACTTTTTGGCAAAGTAGAAAAATGTGGGATAGATAGCATCACCACCAGATGGATTTGTAACTGGCTTACAAATGTAGTAAATAGCACTACATTACATGGAAGGAAGGAAGCAGTAAGGTAACACAAGGTTCCATCTTAAGCCCAGTGCTCTCCAATATCTTCATAAAGGACTTAGGTGAAGGAATAGAAGAGGAACTCATCACATTTGCAGATGATCTAAGCAGGCAGAATTAGCTATCATCCCAGAAGACAAGCTCAGAATCCAAAAAGATCTTAACAGACTTGAATAATGGGCCCTATCAAACAAAATGAAATTTAATGTGGAGAAAAGCAAGGTTTTACACCTGGGCAGGAAAAACCAAAGGTACAACTGCAGATTAGGCAAAATCTGGCTCAAAAACAGTAACTGTGAGAGAGACCTTAAGCATGAGCTAGCCAAAAAAGCTAATAAAATTCTTGGTTGTATAAAAAGAGTTTATCACTACTTTCTGCTGACATCCTGCCAAATTTAAAACTCTGGCCTACTTGAAGTATTTTATTAAGAGCAAGCAGTTCTTCATACCAATAGCCTCCCCAATAACTAACATTCCATCCATTCATAATTATTCTAAATGAGTTTAACTCTGTCTTAATGAAGTTACAGAAAAATGAATTATGTGTGTATTATTTTTCACAGAGCATGAGATTTCTTTTGAAAACTGCCAAGCAGGTGCAAAGGCACACATGGAGACAATTTAATACCGAAGCTCCTCTGAGAATCTTTTTTCCAGATTACTTCTGATGTTTTGGTAGAAACTGCTTCATTTAATCCAACAAGCATTTTAAGAAAAACACCCATTTTGATGCCGTTCTCAAACATCTCTAGAAACCAGATGAGAACATCAAAATAAATCAATGCTGTGAGCTCCCACCTGCTATTTTGTCTTGTAAAGCAATGATGCCAAATTCTTCACGATATATATGCACATACAACTCATTCTGGTTTCTAGGAGTCACCAACACAAAAAAAGGAGTATAATTTATTCCAAAAATATATTATACTTGTTCATGGAAATTTGTTTAATTAAGATTCATGTTGCTATGGACAGGTGTGGTCCTAAGCTATAACTTCACTGCTTGCTCGGGCGCCTTTATTAGATTTCAATGAATCAGTCATAAACTATGATTTAAATGCAGAAGTTGTCACAGTTCAGAAAGTGAAAGGAGGGAAGGAAATATAATAATAATNTAATAATAATAATAATAATAATAATAATAATAATAATAATAATAATAACAATAACAATAACAATAACAATAACAATAGAAATATTACAATTCTTAGGAAAAAGAGAAAACAATTTTCTCACTACAAAACATTTGCTATTCTGAAGTAGAAATTCTTGTCCTTCGGTCATGACTTGTTAATTCATATAACAGCAGGACTAACTCTCAGAATATCAAATCTGAGTAACAAAACTTTGAAAGACCTGTGGGGTGCCCTCTTCTGAAAAGACCATCTTTTGACTGGAAATTTTAGACAACTATCAATCCAAAGTCCCCTTTGTGTTGAGATGGCAGGGGCAGAACAATTATGAAGGATATAGATGAATTGGTATCTTCTCATCTTTCCTCCTGGACCATCTGCTGGGATTAGGGACTGAATGCACTGTTCTGGAGTTCTCTGCTCCATCAATGGGTGGCTTCAGTCAGAAGTTATGATAGAAGAGCATTGGTCAGTTCACTGGCCTATATCTTGGGGAGCACACAAAAAAAGTCTGTCCTCTGTCCTACTTTTAACATTCTAGATCGGGGTCCCCAAACTTGGCAAATTTAATACTTGTGGACTTCAGCTCCCAGAATTCCTCAGCCAGCTATGGGAATTGAAGTCCACAAGTTTTAAAGTTGCCAAATTTGGAGACCTCTGTTCTAGATGAAGTTACGAAGACAGTTTGTCTGACAGTTTAAGCTATAGTAGCATCACTGTGCTGATGATATTCAACTGTATAATACTACCCTGGACTGTAAGAAAGAAGCAAGAAATATTTGTATAAAGGAGAATATTTGTAGCTCAGGGTTGACATGAAAGGTCCTTGGTGCTCTCTGAGCTTCACTGTTTTCTTACAAATGTTTCATTACTGAAATGTACAATGTACTGATGATGTTACCTAGTTTAAGTGATGAAACCTCTGCAAGAAAATAACCAAGCTCAGAGAGTACCAAGAACCCCTCATTTCCAGGTAAAATTTAAAGTGCCATTTTTGACCTATGAAGACCTTTATGCCTTGGTACTGAGTACTTACAGGAACACTTACTCCAATCTGAAATGGAAAAAACTACTCTTAGAATAGAAGGCACAATGCATGGCTTTTAAGGATCAGTACCAATCCTCTGGAATAGTCTCCCTATAGAAAACAAATATTGGTGGCTCAGTGACTAAAACACTGAACTTGTCGATCAAAAAGGTTGGCAGTTCGGTGGTTCCCTAACACCGCGTAACAGAGTGAGATGCCATTACTTGTCCCAACTTCTGCCAACCTAGCAGTTCAAAAGCATGTAAAAATGTAAGTAGAAAAATAGAAACCACTTTGGTGGGAAGGTAACAGTGTTCCATGGACCCTCAGCGTTTAGTCATGCCAGCCACATGACCATGGAGATATCTTTGGGCAGCGCTGGCTCTTCAGCTTTGTAATGGAGATTATTCGTAATGTTCATGTATATATATCTAATATACTATACCTAATATATAGTACTACGCCTATATACTAAGTACAGGTAATAGTACTACTATATACCCTATGATGTAGTAGTGTTACATAATGGAGATAACATGTAGATAATAATAATGATGATTAATTTTCCTCTTTGGGTCAATACGTATCTTTAAATATCATGAATATTATTACTGCAGATACCCCCGACCATTACCAGAATTAGCGAATTATTTCAAAAAGAGGAAAGGGGGCAATCAACAACCACCTAATCCAGGGGCATGATTGGGTCTGTCCCTCCAAGATGAGGGCCCACCTGGCGCACCGCCCCACCGCCCCGCCCTTCACAAGTAATTCCCGCCACTTTGTAAAACACAGCCCCATACTCCGCAATTGCAGGGACTCTCTACCATCGAATCTGGCACGGACACGCAGCCAGCTCCTCACACCTCCAATCCTTGGCAACGGTCAGCCAAGCAAATCGCAAGCACAAACCTAAGCAGGCTAAAGGGGAACCTCCTACAAACGTCAGAAACAGCGCGATGCCCCCCCCATTCAGCCGCCATAACAAGCTTTCAAACAGATAAGTGCCAGCACCCCGCGGGACCGGCCGCACACAACGGCTCTCACAGGACTTCTTTCTCCCTCCGTCAGTCGCTCGCTCTACTCCTCTTCCACCCTCCCCCTCTCCCTCCCGCTACGAATCCTCTTCCCTCATCCAGCGCGCCCAGGATTTGCACCTCCCTACAGCGCCACAGCGAGGCCCCAAGTAACTGGAACACCAACCACGGCACAAGAACCGTTCCCACACCACACCCACCACCTCCTCATCCCCCTCCGATGGCGCTTCCGCCAGTCTTCCTCCGTCCAGGAGCGCATTCTTCCAGATGAAAGTTCCAGAGTCAGATAAAGGCCTTGCGAATGGAGCTGGCAAGTCAGCACAGGAAATCGCTAACAGGTCTCAACAACGCAGGGAAGACTCCTGTGATCTCCCCGCATTCACCCTGATGTCCCAATCGCCTGACGGTTCGTTCGACCAGGTCGAGGCACCCCTATAACCCCCCTCCAGGCTACCATACACCAAGGGAATATCCTCCCTCCAACGGACACACTCCGAGGCGAGGCACACGCACCGCGACCGCACACGAACCAAAGAAGTGGATCAAATTGAATTCAAATGGAAAAGCATTGCAAATCAGCGCTCAATACATGACAGCAAGCCCCCTGTCACGAAAGACAGACCCTTATGAAACCGGCGGAATTCTCGAGCGCATTGAGGGCCTTGTTTTTCTGAACGCCACCTGTTCTTTTCCCACACAGGCTCTACTTCCTCGGCGACAACTCTTTCACGATCTCCTCATTTTTACAGGGCCAAACCAAACTATGCATCATGGTTCCAGAGATTAGAGCGACGTGCCGTACCTCATATACCAAGCTGCTGATCCCCTTATACCCACTCCACACTCCTTCAGAAGAGGGGACCAGATCCTAATCCTTTCGATCCAACCAGTATTCCGACGCCAGCAGGTATCCCAGTCTCTCTCCATCGTTTCAGAGCCTGGTACAGGAAACATGGGCCCTCTGCAGGTGGTATACCGCCCCCACTGGATATCGACAGGAAATCATTCAATTTGGCCCCTGATTATCAAAAATTCACCTTGAAGTACCACACCCAAGGCTAGCATAACACCTATAGTGGGATTAGTGGTCCTCCTGCCACTTCCCAGTGATCCGCACTGGAGGCATTAAAGCCGGCAGGAAAAATGGGCCGACGCTAGCCCCTATGCAGACCCACTCAGTCTGCCACCAACGCCATGGGCCCATCCAGCAGCACCCCACGGCACCTCGCTACTTCACCATGTTCTTCTCTCAGATGGCTGCCACCTCCTTACAGGAATGACTGTCGCGGCCGAATTCGCAACCTGTAGAGCGCAACCAAGATATTGGCTAAGACTTATAGCAGCTGCTGAAACTTCTCAGCTGATGGCAACTTATGCAGTACAAGTTTCAGCCAGGGGCCATTAGTTTTCACACTGTCAGCAGCAGGGTGAGCATCGGCACGACGCTTACTATGGTTTAAAAACAGTTGGCAAACGGACTTTAAGCACAAAATTAGGAAGCTGCGTTCATCCCCAATTGGTGGAGACAGCCAGACGTGGTTTGGCGCGCCTTCCCGTTGATCCGCTAACCAAATTGAAACCGTAAACAAAAAGAAAATTCTTTCTTGCCCTTTTTCGGAGAAGTCAGATGCTAGAAGACGCAGTCCTGTTCAGAAGGGGCTCTTGCCCTTTTTCACCAGAGGATGCTTGTTCATCCAGATACGAGAGACCCCCATCATTCAGGACCAGGCGCAGGCAGCCACGACAGGTCCGATTTGGATAAGGAGCAGAAGGGGTGTGTCGAATCCAAGGATCTTTCGGGGAGGCAGGAAAGCAGGTCCATATTATCGGCGGTCCAAGATGAACCCGGACCCGAACCCCATGTGGCAGACGCCTTAAAAATTATTTGCAGACCAATGGGGACTCCTCAAGCCTCTGAATGTCGCTAGACAGATGATTCGATTTGAGGCCTTGTGCTGGAGTTTTTTGCAGTCCACTGCCGCCAGATTGTTTTCATGTCATGCCGCTCGTCTCTCAGAGAACCCGTTAACGTGAATTGCAGGAAACAGCAGGTATCCAACAACTACTGGACAAAATCGAGCCATCCAGCTAGTACCGACCAAACAATGAAGGGCAAGGTTGCTATTCAGCATCTTTTTTGTTTTTCTCAAAAAGTGGTTGGGGTGGTGGGGTGGAGACATAATTGGATCTGAAGACGTCTCGCAAACCTGTTTCTGTCAGGATCGCAAGTTTAAGAAATGCATGACCATCCAAATCTGAATCTGAACTTATGGCATCAGAAGGGTGATGCCTCACATCCATAAGCCCTACACGGAGGCGTAAACTACATATTGCTATTCCGGCTTCCCACTATAAATTTCTGAGATTCTGTTATAATTAACCACCATTTTGGAATATGTGGCCCTTCCTTCTCAGACTAGCTTCTGCCCCCAGGACCTTCACAGAGTTCTCGCAACGTGCTAGCTGCTCATCTCCATGAAGTCCTGTACGAGCTTCCAGTTGTTATCTGGATGACATCATTTGATTTTCGTCATCGTTCCCGCATCATGAACAAGCAGTCCCAAAGATGATTGTCAGACCACTATTAGCAATCCCTACAACAGCCACCAACCGGGTTCTCGATAAAGTTAGGAAAAAGGGTCCATGTTAACGACGCGCATCCGACTCGGTTGACCCTCTGGGGGCAGTCATAGATAGGCTGGAGAGGCAAGAAGTTTTACCTGTCACCAGAAGGTGGACATTCTTGATAGCATTCCAGCAACTTAGTCCAAGGAGGCCTCAAGGGAGTCTTATAGAGGGGTGGCCCCTAGGTGGATAACTAAAAGTCAAATTGTTAGGCAGGATGATCTCCATGCTATCTTCTATTCATCCCCTTGGCCTGGCTTTCCCAGCAGTCTAAGACTCCCTCCATGGTTCGCTGCTCCGTGTGACCAATCAGAGGCTCGCAGACCGAAGGCATAACTCCAAATTTACAAGGTCAAGTAACATCAAAGGTCCTCCCCGATTATCTCCTCTCCTCTGGTTGGAGCCCAGACCAGTCATCAACAGAGGCTGCCTCTCAAAGAGCCAACAACAGACTTACCATCACCCCGATGCCTAGCTCTGTTTGGGATGGGACGCGCACAATTCAAGCTCACGCATCACAACCCAACAGGCCAGCTGGTCCCGTCAGCATAGAACAGTGTCGCAAGCAATAGTCAGGACTAACGTGGCGCTTCGAGCATGTTTACCTAGGCTCTCCGTCACAGGCTTCCTTCCCAACAGGCTTAACGCAATCAGCACAATACTAGATACGTTGAACCAACAACGTAACAGCCCAAAGCTCAATAAGACAAATGGGGGGGCACACATCGAAACATCTCAACATGCGAGACGCAAGATGCGCGGTTGTGTCGTTGGGTGCGGGAGAGGCATACCTACTTTTCATCAGAGCAGGAGCAAAAGCTATTTTGGCGTCCCTGTCGAATACACGGCAAGACTTGGCTGAGGCAGGAACATGATCGATTTCATGTCGAGTGGCAACCTCGTACACGACCCTGTTCAAAGAGGCGGTCAGGACATTTTGGTACAGTTCTGGTTGTGGGTGATGTCTGTTCTGCGTCCCTCTCTATACGCTCATTCTCCCAATATTTTTTTCCAGGTACACCTTCGCAAGAGTGGACGACTTCAATTCCGCTCCGCGTGTCATTGGATTCTGAGTCTGTGTGATGCATTCCTGCCACTTCCCACTGGTTGTCCCAGGAGGGCCAATCCAGAAACTGCTAGGAGCAGAGTGAGGGGGCGGAACCTACTGTCTAGTTAGCTCCTTGAGCTGGACCCAGGACGGGTGTTGTTTGCAGATCTTCCGCAGTCTAATCATATCAACGAGGCCATGGGAGAATTCGCAACGTGGCAGGGTCTTGGCTAAGCCCAAGGACGCCCTTCAACATCTGAACGCTCAATGGTTTGGCATGCCTGAGCTGTGCTGGAGGTTGGAGTGGCGGGAGTGTGGTGCGTGAAGACTGAAAAGTTTTCCAAACAGACGGTTTACTTGCTACTATCCAAGCCACAGAGCCCTCTGCAACAAACTTGCATTTACAATGCCACATGGTCCAGTTCTGCAGAATAGTGTACTGAGTCTTGAATTGAATCCCATGTCTCCAATCTGTGGCTCAAATCCTAGAATTCTTGCACAGCGGGACTTGACAAAGGATTATCACCTAATATGTTTTGCAAAGACAGGGTTGTCAGCCTTGCCATCAGTTCTCTCACTTGTGAACGTCTACTATCTCTATCCATCATCCCACCGCATACAGAGTTTCCGTTCGAGGAGCCACACAAACTTTATCGCCCTCACAGCGTAATACCATTATCCCACCTGGACATTAACAACAGTCCTCGTCACAGACTCAGGGCCCTTTCGAAGCAGAGCTTTAGCTGGGCGCCAAAAAGCGCAGCTGAAGGCCAGACCCTCCTTCTCAGTGGCAGAGCTCTCATCAAGTGCACGTGAAGCACCTCCCCGCGGGGCGGACCCTCCCGCTATCCCATCCAGGGCCAGCGCCAGAGCCATGCAGGCTGGGCAAAGCCGGGAAAGCGAGCGCGGTGCGATGCATGCTCCTCCTGCCCCTCGTCCCAAATTTTTGCCCGGGTGAGCGAGCACTTCACTGCTCTGCAAAGCCACAAGGCTTCCTCGACCTCTCAGCAAGGAGGAGGAACCAGCTGCAGCCTCCCCTCCTCACGCCGCAGCACAGACGTTTGACTTGGGGGGGAGAGAGAGGAGAGATCCTCTCAGGCAAGCACCTTCCCCCCGCATCCCTCTGCACGAAAGGATGACCTGCTGGGCCCGGGGTGGGTAGGGGAAAAACCGAGCCACAAAGACTCCCTTGTCGACACGATCCGCGAAGGAAGTCAGCTCGGAAGTGCATGGCTAGGCTGGCTGCAGAGGGCTTCAGTGCAGTGCCTCCAAAGCGGGAGGATGAGCTGGTGGGCACTACCTGCGGTCGTGGTCCTCTACCCTCGCATCAGGCTACAAGGTGTGTCTGGTTTTCTGCTGTGAGGCGGCTCGGACTTCTGACAGCCGCCGCACCCTGGCCTGCCCTGGACCCTTTCTTGAGGTGGAAGAGCGTCTTAACTGGGTGAAGGACGGCGCAGTCAAGGAGCAACAAAGGTAGGGATGTCGGGGAAGGAACCAAAGAGGCCCGGGAAGATTCACTTCCCCACGTGGGGTTGGGGCTGCCCTCTCAGGCGGACGGCTTTGTTGTAAGTAGGGTGTCATTTTTAAAGATAAGCGCTTTACCCTTCGAAAGCAAAAGGTTAAGGCGGGCAGGGAGCACCTGAACCAAGTGTCTCCTCAGGGCTCCGGTTGCAGGGAAGCCCTGACTGGCCGACAGTGGCTGTGCCAAATATAAGGCAAATTGCTCTAAGCGCCGTGGCAGCAAAGGACAGAAGGGAAAGCAATGGGTGACAGCAAAGGTCTGCACCGATATAGTGCCCACCAAACGCAGGCACACGAATCTTGGGCGAAATGCGAACAACAAGTACTTCATAACAGCAAGCCCCCCCCCACCACATTCCTCCCCACCCACATTTTTGGCATGTGTTAATATGGGCTAATTTGAGGAGGGGCCTAATTTGATTTTTATGCCATGAAAGACATGGTGGGGCTTCCTATTGGGTGGAGGCCATTAATTGTTGGTAGAAACACGTAGTTTTCCTTGTAGCTAATCATCTTCTGCCTCGTCGTATTTCGAGATTACACGCTTTTGTCTTATCAGACAAGATCTGTTGTGTGTTTCGTTTTTCTTGAGCTGGGGTAGATCCTTCGTGCCTGATCCTACATTTATACCAAAATTAACTCGGTTTACAGAAGGGCAGAAGTAGCTGATACTGCTCCTAATTTTTTTGTCCCAGACCATCCCAAAGGTTGGATGGCATAGATCCGCTTAGGGGATGTGAGGTGAGCAATTGCGAGATTATATATCACCGCACAGCGCGCTTTCAGAAAAAACAGAAGCCCGTTATTCTGTGTCATATTCAAAGCCAAACACTCAGGGCATGCGCACCTTCTACATAGGCTGTTGGCAATACGTGGCCGCGATAGCGAAAACGTATCAGAACTTCATCTCTGCCATCGGTGCCAGGGGCATAGAAATTAGGACTTAGCTCAGTTCAAACACACAAGACTGCTGGCAACATTGGCACGTGGCCACACAGGCAACAAATAAGCTGACAATTTTGTATGGAGGCTGCAACCTGGGCCTCATCCATCGCCATTCATGTAGGATTGATAGAAACTAAGAATGTGATTTTGCTCCGCCTGAGGCCTCCTTTGACAGAAGCAGTTCTGCAATGGGTCACGGGACGCAGGAGGAGATTCCAAGGCAGACGGAGTCCCCTCCGTGGGACGGGCAAGCATTTGGGTATGGTCCCACTGACCTGAATGCTCTGAACAGCTCATGGGGGAAGAGGAAAAAAAAAAGGGGGCCCGTTGGGGGTAACTTACCTGACACCACCATTCTCTTTTTGAGCTGGTGAAGAGCATCCAGCCCCAACCCCTCTATTTCCATCTAGTAGGGTCTGTTCGCCAACGGAATTGTTTAGGGGCATTCAGACGAGGGAGTTCTTATTTCTCTCCTCTGCTCCCAATAACCCTTGGAAATGCTGGGAAGAGTCCCGGTAGGAGGAAGAGGAGCGTTCCAGAAATTAAGCCTCAGCCTTAGAATGCAGGAAGATCTGAAGCACCATTCTTACTAAGCTAGGACTTGCTCTTCATAGCTTCAAGAGAATGGAGCAATCGTCAGGTAAAGTACGGCCCACGCCTTTTCTAAGGTAAAAGATAGAGGTAAAGTTCCCCCATCATCCATATATGTGCAGGTTACAATTTTGGGCTCTGGGGCGTTGCCTGCAC